>OZ012741.1:516797060-516972060 GCA_963859935.3 Lathyrus sativus
CGGTAGTTTCTCCATACCCTGCGTCATAGGAAAGTTCGTAATAGACAAAGCTCTATGCGATTTAGGAGCCAGTATCAGTGTTATGCCTTTATCTATATGCAAAAAGCTGAATATGGGAGACCTCAGACCAACCAAGATGTCTGTTCAATTAGCTGACCGATAAGTAAAATACCCAGTCGGAATACTGGAAAATGTTCCAGTACGCATAGGACAATTCTACATTCCAACCGACTTCATAATCATGGACATCAAGGAGGATACTGTAACCCCAATTATCCTAGGAAGATCGTTCCTAGCTACAGCCGGAGCTATTATAGACGTGAAGAAAGGAAGGCTAACATTCGAAGTAGGAGAAGAAAAGATAGAGTTCATTCTCACCAAGTTCTTACAAGCACCAGCAATAGACGATACCTGCTATTTAGTAGACGAAATTGACGAATGCATAAGAGAACTTGAAAACGAAGAGACCACGTATTCAGAAATAATAAAGATTCAAATACCTGATATTTCTGAAGACGACGATTGGCGTAAACTGTATAAAGACGACAACCTAAGTGAAAGCTTAGCACTGACTCCAAACCACATGCCAGGTCCGAAGAACCCATCTTTAGAACTTAAAACACTACCCAAAAACCTTAGATATGAATTTCTAGACGATGAACTAAAAAGACCAGTGATAGTCAACGCTCACTTAGGACAACCAGAAACTGAAAAGCTATTAGAAGTACTAAAGAAGTACCCCACCGCGTTAGGCTATAACATAAGCGATCTAAAAGGTATAAGCCCTTCGATCTGTATGCATCGAATTACAATAGAGGAAGACTCTAAAACCTCTCGAGAGCATCAGAGAAGACTGAACCCCATCCTGAGCACTGTAGTCAGAGATGTAGTAAAGAAATTGCTAGATGCAGGAATCATCTATCCGATCTCCGATAGTGAATGGGTCAGCCCAGTTCATGTCGTACCAAAGAAAGGAGGAGTCACTGTAATTAAAAACGAAAAAGGCGAATCAATAACAAAAAGAGTCGTGACCGGAAGCAGGATGTGCATTGACTATAGGAAGCTTAACAAGGCCACACGAAAAGATCATTTCCCGTTACCCTTCATAGACCAAATGTTGGAAAGATTAGCCAAACATTCATATTTCTGCTATCTAGATGGTTATTCAGGATTCTTCCAAATTCCCATCCATCCTGATGACCAAGAAAAGACTACATTCACCTGTCCCTACGGTACTTTTGCTTACCGCCGAATGTCGTTCGGACTCTGTAATGCTCCAGCAACCTTCCAAAGATGCATGATGGCAATCTTCGCAGACTTCATAGACGACATCATGGAGGTATTTATGGACGATTTCTCGGTATGTGGACAAAGTTTCGAAGGATGCCTACAAAACTTAGAAATGGTATTAGAACGTTGCGTAAAAGTAAACCTCGTCCTAAATTGGGAAAAATGCCATTTTATGGTCCGACAAGGAATAGTTCTAGGACATGTCATATCAGATAAAGGAATTGAGGTAGACAAAGCTAAAATAGAGATTATAAAAGATCTCCAACCTCCAAAATCCGTACGAGAAATACGGAGTTTTCTAAGACATGCCGGTTTCTACAGAAGATTTATAAAAGATTTTTCGAAAATCACAAAACCTCTAACCGGCCTGTTGATGAAAGATGTTGAGTTCGTCTTTGACGACGACTGTTTAAAAGCATTCGAAACATTAAAATCAGCCCTTATCACCGCACCAATTATGCAACCGCCCGATTGGCGATTACCGTTCGAAATCATGTGCGATGCGAGTGATTATGCCGTAGGCGCAGTTCTAGGACAAAGGAAGGACAAGAAACTCCATGCCATCTACTATGCCAGTAGAACCTTAGATCATGCCCAAATGAACTACGCTACCACAGAAAAGGAACTTCTAGCAGTTATATTTGCGCTTGACAAATTCTGTTCTTACTTAGTAGGAGCAAAAATCATCATATACACAGACCACACTGCCATAAGGTACCTAATAAGCAAAAAGGATGCCAAACCAAGACTCTTGAGATGGATCCTGTTATTACAAGAGTTTGACTTAGAAATCAAAGATAAGAAAGGAACCAAGAACGTTGTTGCAGATCACTTATCCCAAATAGAAGGCATCAGACACGAACCAGTACCGATAAATGACGATTTTCCGTACGAACGTCTGATAGCCAAATTAGAAAGTGACATACCCAACTCAATCTCGGAAGATCCAGAACTCGAAAAAGCCGTAGAAGCCGTCTATGCCCAAGTCACATTACCCTGGTATGCTGACATCGTTAATTACCTCGCTGCAGGCGTGCTTCCACCGGATCTCACTTATCAGCAAAAGAAGAAATTCTTCCACGATCTGAAACACTATTATTGGGACGAACCTCTACTCTTCAAGAGAGGGGCCGGCAACATATACCGTCGCTGTGTCCCAGAGGAAGAAGTAGAAAATATCATTTCCCAATGCCATTCAGCACCATATGGTGGTCATGCTAGTACATCCAAGACGTGCGCTAAGATTCTCCAAGCCGGCTTATTCTGGCCTAACCTCTGGAAAGACGTTCACATCGCTGTGCTAAAATGTGATTGATGCCAACAAACTGGCAACATCTCACGACGCGATGAAATGCCTCAGAAAGGAATCTTAGAGGTAGAAATCTTTGACATATGGGGAATAGATTTCATGGGACCTTTCCCACCTTCTTTTGGTAATCACTACATACTCGTCGCTGTAGACTACGTGTCTAAATGGATAGAAGCCATTGCTGCTCCAACAAACGACGCACGAGTAGTAATAAAACTCTTCAAAAACACAATCTTTCCTAGATTCGGTGTACCCAGACTCGTCATTAGTGACGGTGGTTCTCACTTCATATCGCGAATATTCGATAAACTTCTCTCTAGATATGGAGTCCGACACCGAGTAGCTACACCTTATCATCCGCAAACTAGTGGACAAGTAGAGGTCTCGAACACAGAAATAAAACAGATATTGGAAAAGACTGTCGCTACCTCAAGGAAAGATTGGTCGTCAAAGCTACAAGAAGCTTTATGGGCTTATAGGACCGCTTTTAAGACACTGATAGGTACTACACCCTACAAATTAGTTTACGGTAAATCCTGCCATCTCCCTGTAGAATTAGAGCATAAGGCCTTCTGGGCCATTAAGACACTCAATTTCAACTACACCGAGGCAGGAGAAAAGCGAATCTTGAACATACACGAATTGGAAGAACTTCGATTAGACGCTTACGAAAATGCCCGTATCTACAAAGAACGAACTAAAAAGTGGCATGATAAACGTTCAGTCAGGAAACAATTCAGTGTGGGAGACATCGTATTGCTCTTTAATTCAAGATTAAAACTCTTCCCAGGTAAACTAAAATCTAGGTGGTCTGGACCCTATGAAGTGACTAAAGTACTTCAGAGTGGAGCTGTCGAAATTACCGATAAGACGAATGCACCGTTTATCGTAAACGGGCAACGTCTAAAACATTATAATAAGAACGACAACAGCCCTCAAGTCAGCAATATAACATTGCTTGAGCTTCCAGCTCAAACGCTCGAATAGCTTCTCACCAAGCTATCGTCAGGCTTTAGACGTTAAAAACAGCGCTTACTGGGAGGCAACCCAATTTCCCTCGTTATCATACTTCAATTTTTATTTAAAAATTTTGCTTTGAAAATCCAACAAAAATTCCAAACTTATAATTATTATTACTTTCTACTATCGTTTGTTTTCATATTTTTATTTCTATTTTATTTTTCTCTTTTGTCTTTTGTTTCTACCGCTTTTCGTTTCTAAAAATCCTGACTTCAAACCCCTGTTTTAAACTTTTCAGGATTTTTAAAGTCTTCAAAACATTCCTTCTGTTTTCTCCGAATTACCTGCGAGTATGGCCGAGTACGACTTCACAAAGGTTCACTTTAGAGGACTAGCTCAAAAGGCAAGATTTGCAGCACTAGCTGAAAGAGAATTCGCCTTAACGCTGTATTATGATAAGTCTACCATGGATAAACTAGGAATCACGGATAGCATTCAATACCTGTTCAATCAACTGGGTTGGGAGAACACTGCCTTGAAAACACGTTTTGCTACCTACAAGGATCTTACCTATGAATTCCTAAGTTCTTTCAGATATATACCCAACTATGGCTTTGGATCCAACACAGAGCTGATTACCTTCCGATTATTTGGAATGGACCAAACCCATAGTCGGATGTCACTAGCTAACCTCCTAGGATTTCCTAGCGGACCGCATGTGTTCATCAGTGCAGAAGATGACGATATTGATTTTCAACTCGACCAATTCTGGGGTAGAATCACAGGCGACTATCACCCTGAACCAGACAGAATGTACAATGATGATATTCATAACCCAGCCTTCAGATACTTCCATAAGATACTAGCTCACACCCTGTTTGGGAAAGAAGAAAATATTACTGCAGTATCTAAAGAGGAGTTATTCATCATGTTCTGTGCTTCTCAGGGACGTACAGTAAATGCAGTGCCTTTCATGATGAGATCTTTCAAACGCCTCACGCAGGAACCACAGACACCCATTCTTATAGGCGGCCTCGTGACAATGATTGCCCACGAGCTTGGCCTTAGATTCCACTTAAATACAAGCACTCGTTTTGGCACTATCTGACCCATGAACATACAATTCTGCTTTAACAGGCGCATTTTAGGAACTATGGGACCTGGACCGTATGAGTACCTCATTAATGAAAAACCAGTACAGCTATTCACACTGCCTGATCATCAGATGACAAGTATCCACAACAAGGATAACTGGCTTTATGAACTGGACGAGCCTATGGGACCTCCTTTACCACAGTCAACACCACAGAACTATATGTATGACAGTGACCACATCTCTGAGGCACACGACTATATGTACTATGAGGATGTTGTATCCGAAACTGAAGTAGATCCTATGACCCCTCCGCACTACAACACCTATCCTGAGCCTATCCCTGAGGATACCACCGACAAAATGGATACTGCTCTACTACGATTGGACAACGTTGATGCAGCTCTGACTACTGTAAAAGATGACATCGCAGGCATACACAGCGAATTGGTAGTTTTCATGGACTTAGTCTGTGACCAGCTCGACTACTACGCACGAAAGTTCGATGAGCTGAAGACACGAAAAGACTAGATACTAGTTCTTAGTAGTAGTTTCAGTTTAGTTTAGTCTAGTTTAGTTTCATTTAATCATTTGGATTTTTCGCATTATTAGTTTTCTTTATGTACTACATACAATCATTTCAATTTTATGTTATTTCAATTCTAGTTTTTATTCAATTATTCTGTTTTCGCATTATTCGTTGTTTGTTGGCTGTTATAACACATTGTCGTATCATTACTAAGCCTTAAAGTCACTACGAGAACGCCCTCAGAGCAAAATTCTGCGTTCTGCAGATTTTGCTGCTGTGACGACCGTCACAGGATCCTGACGAGCGTCACGCGGGTGACGACCGTCACGAATTCAAAAACTGCTATCTGATATAACAGGGTGCGTGTTCTTTCCCACTACCCCCATTACCACTTCCAATCATCAGAACTCCTACCCCACTATAAATTTTCGTTCACCCCACATTGAACCATATATTTCGACTCCAATCTCAACTTCCAAACCACACTTCTGTCAGTTCCTCCCAATCTGTAGAAAAACCCCAATCTTCAGAAACCTCTCAATCTTCCAACAATGGCAAGAAATGCAGAAACCCCAGATATCAGCAATATTATCTTCAGCGAAGGTGACTTAGGCGAGAGACAGCGAGCAAACTACATCGCATTCCATCAGAGGTCGCTCCAACCGACTCATTATCCACACATTCCTTCGCTTACGGAGCTCGGACACCTTGAAGGCATAACCTGGATGCTTCAAAGAGCAGGCATCTGGAACCTCTGCACCAACCCACTGCCAACATACGAACAACTCACGCTCGAGTTCTTGAGTTCGTTTACTTACGCAACATCCAGCGGCGACCTTAGCCAGCACTCAGGTGCCGCATGCTTCCGGATGTTCGGCACAAACTATCAGCTGCACCAAAACCAGATTGCCGGCATCCTACAGCTACCTCGAGGCGACAATGCCCACCGCCGCATCACCGATCAGTTCCAGCATGAAGCTTTCGCGCTGTGGTACCAGTTGACCGGCATCAATGCCGATGGCTGGGACTCTCTGCACGCCACTCATATCCATAACCCAGCCATCCGGTACTTTCACATAGCGTTGAGCAACACAATTTTCGCCAGAGACAGCAACCATAAGGTGAACTCGAAAGAGCTCTTCTTCCTCCATTGCGTCTTCAACAACGAGCCTATCAACGCCGCTCCGTTTCTGCTGGCTCACATTCAGGCCAACTGCAACCGTGGCTCGAAGCCATTTTACTTTGGCGGGATTGTCACTGCCATTGCACTTGGGCTGAACCTTGGCGACCGCCTCCAGCACCTCCATTCCATCCCCTCGGTGTTCCTTGACACCGACCACTGCAGAGCCTCCCACCTTATCTGCTCCAAAGCTGACAGCAAGTAACATCCGGTAGTGCGTGGCAAGACTGTCCGAAGCATCATCCTTCCGTCCCGCACCCGCACACACCCAGAGGATCGTACCAACTGGTTATTTGACCTCACTGCCCCTCCTGTTGCCGTTGTTCCTACTCAGGACCACACCCAAGGTTCTGACGATGAAATCCAAGCTGAGTTGGACAGGTCCGAGCAGCCAGAGGCATCGCAGCCTCCTCCTTACGAAGGTACATCCTCTCGCTGTAACACCCCCTTTCTATGCCCCCAAATAATACAATTAATCATTTAGGCATAAATTTAAAATTTCATCAGAGTACATTTGTAGCATGGCATAAAAGGGAAATATCACATTATCATAAAATTTCCAACACATACAGCACCTGCTCAACAGATATGCAACAACGGGATAACACCCACAAGAAATATTTAGAACAAAGGCGGAAATATCCAAATATTTCATAATTCATCAAACATGTAACACATATACAGTTATCATTCATCATGTTTTACAAAACATGTCAACAGCAGATACATACTCAGATGTATCACAAAAGAATCGAAATAAATCCTATTCTACCCGGTGCTACATATCAGAGCCGACCGACCAAAAAGGGAAGAAGCCACGCTTCACAAAATACTTCCAGCAATCTAGTCTGCAATGCCTCGTAGAGCATTAAAAGAAACAACAAAAGGGTGAGAAACGATATCATATTAACAATGCATAAAAACATATATATTTACATAATACCCAAAATACGTCTTTCGCATCCTCACCGCAACTCACCTCGTCATACCGTACATCGCAATGTATTCACATCATCTATATACAAATAGAGCATCATGCATATGCAAATATGCATCAACAATGTTTATATCGGTTCATGAACATACCAAACATACATATTCATATATTCATACATACATGTGTCTTCAAGCATACCAATCATGCCAATCATCAACAATTCATATAAACATTTACAATTATGTTCACTCACCATACACCATGCATGATGTCAACATGCAACTCATAGAGACCGACACACGACTCTATGCAGATGCAAATGCGGTACCGACTCATTTCAGTAGGTTCAATTGAAGAACCAAATAACCATCGCTCACACCCCACATGGGCACACGAGGTTCTGCAGATTCTACATGGAATCAAAATAACCATCGTTATATACGAGGTTCTGCAAATCCACCGAGGGATCAATAACTAACCATTGCTCACACCCCACAAGGGCACACGAGGTTCTGCAGATTCACTGAGGAATCAATAATTAACCATCGCTCACACCCCACAAGGGCACACGAGGTTCTGCAGATTCACCGAGGAATCAATCGACACAAGAATGCATACCATGATGCTTCACATGCAACATGACTCATGACACTCTTGAAAATGCACACATGTTTACAAACATACTCATGCATTCTACACATTCATCGCATATATTCATACAACATCATAGATTTTTATTCAGGCTAAACAATGTACATAATTGCCCAAGCGGCCACAATTCATAATCTAGGATTCACGCCTTACGGCTACCCACAGCACAACACAACCCAGCATATAACTACTAAATCAAAGAGGGGTCGATCGCAACCGAAACCCCAAGTCACGACAGCACCTAGCAACAGGGAAAATCCATCCTGCTACGTTCGCTACACGCTCGCCTAGCGAGCTGCTAGCGAGCGTTCGCTACCTCCTCGCCTAGCGAACTTGCTAGCGAGTGCAAACAGAACCTCCAAACATTGCTCGCTACCCCGTTCGCCACAGCGAACCCCCAGCGAGCTCTTCGCTACTCCCTTCGCTACCAGCGAAAGACCACAATACCATTCTGTCCCAAGTCTGGGACCGTTCGCTGCGCACTCGCCTAGCGAACTACCAGCGAGCATTCGCGACCTGCTCGCCTAGCGAACTGCTAGCGAGCGTCTGCGATCAGAACTTCTCCCTATTGTTCAGAATCCGAAACCACCGATAAAATCACCCGATGAACTCCAATTCATATCCAGCAGCCTTAGTCTAACATATACCGACTAATCTACGCCATCTAATCACGATTCTAACCGTTAAACAACGATTTCTATCGATTAAACCAAGTTCAACCTAAAATGGAAAGTGTAGAAAAACTACCAACAATCTAAAACAATCCAACAAAATCACACATGATTATACACATTGATAGAATAATAAAGTTTCACACCCTTACCCGAACAATCGAAAGCTTTGGTGATGATTTCTTGAAGTTCTAGGTTTTTCCTCTTCTTTCTCTCCTCTTTTTCTTCTCTTCCTTTCTTTCCTTTTGTTTTTCTTTTCCCCCTTACTAACTTTCTCTTTTTCTCTCATATACTCATATTCTCTTTTCTTTCCTCTCAAATTCTTTCCACACACTAATTAATCAATTCACATAAAATATTCACTTAACCTAATTACTAATGCCCAAAATACCCTCCGGTCTATTTTACCCGATACTCTCAAAGTAGGCAAAAATAGCACAATATGCACAAATAACATATTAAACACACAATTCCACATTTAAAATAATAATTCAATCAATTAAATCAGAAAGGACTCAAAATAAAGGAAATTCAGAATCGGGGCGTTACAACTCTCCCCCACTTAGGAATTTTCGTCCTCGAAAATATTACCTGATTCGAACAACTCAGGATGCGACTCACGCATCTTACTCTCTAATTCCCAAGTCATATTGCCTTCCGCAGCACCTCCCCATGCTACTTTTACAAGCGAAATATCCTTGCCTCTTAGGTTCTTAACTTCGCGGTCCAAAATCATAACCGGTAAAACCTCAACCGTAAGATTATCTCTTACCTCCACCTCATCCATAGGAATCACATGTGACGGATCCGGAACATACTTCCGAAGTTGCGAAACATGGAACACATCATGCAAATTCGAAAGACTCGGAGGCAACGCCACACGATAAGCCACCGCACCAACCCGTGCAATAATTTGATACGGACCAATAAAACGAGAAGTCAACTTCTTCGACTTCAAAGCACGACCCACACCCGTAACCGGTGTAACTCTCAAAAACACATGGTCACCTTCTTGAAATTCAAGATCCTTCCTTCTCTTGTCATGGTAACTCTTTTGCCTATTCTGGGAAGCTTTCATCTTCTCCCGAATCAACTTCACCTTCTCCGTCATTTGTTGTACCATTTCCGGTCCAACTACCGATCTCTCTCCGGTTTCATGCCAACACAAAGGTGTTCGACATCTTCGACCATACAAAGCCTCAAATGGTGCCATACCAATACTCGCATGAAAACTGTTGTTGTAAGAGAACTCAATCAATGCCAAAAAGCTATCCCAAACACCACCTTGCTCGAGCACACAAGCACGCAACAAGTCCTCTAACGATTGAATTGTCCTCTCAGTTTGGCCATCCGTCTGCGGATGATACGCCGAACTCAATCTCAACTTAGAACCTAAAGCCTTTTGCAAACCTTCCCAAAATCTCGAAGTAAATCTAGGATCTCTATCCGACATGATACTCTTGGGAACTCCATGCAACTTCACAATCACCCGAACATAAATCTCGGCCAACTTTTCCAAAGGATAACTAATATCAATCGGAATAAAGTGAACAGATTTAGTAAGCCTATCAACAATCACCCAAATAGCATTGTGACCCCTTTGCGTATTTGGTAAACCCGTAACAAAATCCATTGATATACTATCCCATTTCCATTCCGGAATATCCAACGGTTGCATCAAACCACTAGGCTTCTGATGTTCCACTTTAGACTTCTGACAGGTCAAACACGAATACACAAACCGAGCTACATCCCTCTTCAATCCGGACCACCAAAAGATTTTCTTCAAATCTTGATACATCTTATTCGCACCAGGGTGAATACTCAATTTACTCCGGTGTCCTTCCTCCAATATCGTCTTTCTCAAATCCACATCGTCGGGAATACAAATACGACCACGGAATCTCAAAACTCCAAAATTATCAACCTTAAAGTCCTCACTCTCATTCATCATCAAATCCACAAATTTCAAATCCAACTTTTGCTTTTCACGAACGGTAGCTAGAAAATCATTCGTAACATACAACATACCAAGTTTCACACTTCTCGGCGTCATTTCACAAACCAAACTCAAATCTCTAAAACTCTCCAAAAGTTCCCATTCTCTTACCATCAATGTAGACATATGCACTAACTTCCGGCTCAAAGCATCGGCTACAACATTTGCTTTACCCGGATGGTAATTCAAACCAAAGTCATAATCCTTCAAAAACTCTAACCATCTCCTTTGCCTCATATTCAATTCCTTTTGCTCAAATAAATACTTCAAACTCTTGTGGTCGCTAAAAACTTCAAATCTCGCACCATAGAGATAATGTCTCCAAATTTTCAAAACAAAGACCACGGCCGCCAATTCCAAATCGTGCGTGGGATAATTCTTCTCATGCACTCTCAATTGCCTTGAAGCATAAGCCACAACTTTACCGTCTTGCATCAAAACACCACCTAAACTGGACAAAGAAGCATCACAATAAACCACAAACGCTCCCGTCGGATTTGGCAAAATCAGAACCGGCGTCGTTGTCAACCGTCTCTTAAGTTCGACAAAACTCTTCTCACAATTAATGTCCCAAACAAAAGTCTTTCCCTTACAAGTCAACTGAGTCAACGAAAGAGCCAACTTCGAAAATCCCTCAATAAACCTCCGATAATAACCGGCCAAGCCCAAAAAGCTTCGGATCTCCATAACCGACTTAGGAGCCCCCCATTGCATCACCGCATCAATCTTGGACGGGTCAACACAAATACCTTTATCAGAAATAACATGCCCAAGAAAATTCACTTCCGATAACCAAAACTCGCACTTGGATAACTTAGCATACAATTGCTTCTCCTTCAATACTTGTAACACAACCCACAAATGCTCTTCATGCTCTTCTTGGGACTTAGAGTAAATCAGAACGTCATCAATAAACACAACTACGAAACGATCCAACTGCTCATGAAAGATACGATTCATATATTCCATAAACACACCCGGCGCATTAGAAACTCCGAATGGCATCACAGAAAATTCATAATGACCATACCGTGTCCTAAAAGCCGTCTTTTGAATATCTTCTCCTTTAACACGAATCTGGTGATAACCTGACCTCAAATCAATCTTACTAAAAACACGGGCACCAACCAATTGGTCCATCAAATCATCAATTCTAGGAAGCGGATACTTATTCTTGATAGTCACCTTGTTCAACTGCCGATAATCAATACACAACCGCATGCTCCCATCTTTCTTCTTTACCAACAATACCGACGCACCCCAAGGAGAAACACTCGGCCTAACAAATCTCTTTTCCAATAAATCATTCAATTGTCTCTTCAATTCTACCAACTCCGATGCCGACATACGATAAGGTGCCATCGAAATCGGTCTAGTATCGGGAACTAGATCAATCGAAAACTCGACTTCCCTTTCTGGCGGTACATCCGTAATGTCCTCCGGAAATACTTCTGGAAAGTCACATACCACTGGAACCAAATCCAATTCAACCTTATTCTCTACCGACAGCGACGCAAACAAACAGAACACTTGAGCTTCATCCGCCAAAAGTTTCTTCAACTCTTTAGTGGATAGAAAACTCTCTTCCTCCTCATCTCCCGAAGATGGAAACCTCACCAACTTGTGATAACAATCAATATGAACTCTATTATACTGCAACCAATTCATACCCAAAATCACATCTAATCCTTCTAATGGCAAACACACCAAGTCCATAATAAAGTCCTTACCATACATGTTCAAGGGACAACTCAAACATACCGAAGACGTAGTTACCAACCCCGAAGCGGGCGTCTCAATAACCATATCACCACCACAAGAAGAAAAACACAAATCCAAACGCTTAGCGCACTCGAAAGAAATAAACGAATGAGTCGCTCCGGTATCGATAATAGCAACTAAGGGCATATTATTAATAAAACATGTAACTTTAATCAAACGATCCGCATTAGTAGTGTCTGCACCCGCTAATGCAAATACCTTCCCGCTTGACGGAGCTTGCTTTGCCTTAGTACACTTCGTACTAATATGACCAACCTCTCCACAGTTAAAACACTTAATCACATTCCTCCTACATTCAGTTGTAGTATGACCGAGACCACCACAGTTAGCACACCTTTCCCCAGCCTTCTTACACTCAAAAGATTTGTGCCCCTCTTCGCCGCACCTATAGCACTTAACGGGGCCAGAACTCCCCCCTCCGGATTTCTTGACAAAGTGTTCCCTATGCTTGCCCTTATCAGCAGGCGTCACATAAGGCCCACTCCTTACTGGTTGCTTTCCTCGTCTCTCACTCAAACTCTTATAGTGAGTAGAACGAGCCCTACTATCCTCTTCGAAAATTCTACAGCATTCGGTTAAGTCCGAAAATCTTCGAATCCTCTGATACCCCACAGCTTGCTTGATCTCCGGGCGCAAGCCGTTCTCGTACTTAATACACTTGGAAAATTCCGCCGCCACCGCATCATAGTGAGGATGGAATTTCACAAACTCCGTAAACTTAGCCGTGTAGTCGACCACGGACATGTTCCCTTGTTTCAATTCTAGAAACTCTATCTCCTTCTTTCCCTTCACACTCTCCGGATAATACTTCCTCAAAAATTCAGTGCGGAACAAATCCCAAGTTATTTCCTCATCATCAACCCCAAGAATTTGTCTTATGTCGACCCACCAGTCATCGGCTTCTTCTCTCAGCATGTGAGACCCAAGTCTCACCTTATTCCTCTCAGCGCAATTCATAACTCTGAAGATCCTCTCGACCTCCTTCAGCCAAATTTGAGCACCGTCCGGATCAAACCTTCCTTTGAACACCGGCGGTTGATTCTTTCTAAACTCATCGTTAGCATTAACATTCGGCGCACCCTGCACCGCTCGAGCCATAGCTTCCAATGCCGCAGCCATCGCGTTGTCATTACGACCAGCCATATTCTGATTATTCCCAAAAATAACAACAGGGTCAAACAACCGTTCAACCAACAACACAGCGAGACAGATACAACTGACTCAACACTGGGCTCTGATACCACTTAATGTAACACCCCCTTTCTATGCCCCCAAATAATACAATTAATCATTTAGGCATAAATTTAAAATTTCATCAGAGTACATTTGTAGCATGGCATAAAAGGGAAATATCACATTATCATAAAATTTCCAACACATACAGCACCTGCTCAACAGATATGCAACAACGGGATAACACCCACAAGAAATATTTAGAACAAAGGCGGAAATATCCAAATATTTCATAATTCATCAAACATGTAACACATATACAGTTATCATTCATCATGTTTTACAAAACATGTCAACAGCAGATACATACTCAGATGTATCACAAAAGAATCGAAATAAATCCTATTCTACCCGGTGCTACATATCAGAGCCGACCGACCAAAAAGGGAAGAAGCCACGCTTCACAAAATACTTCCAGCAATCTAGTCTGCAATGCCTCGTAGAGCATTAAAAGAAACAACAGAAGGGTGAGAAACAATATCATATTAACAATGCATAAAAACATATATATTTACATAATACCCAAAATACGTCTTTCGCATCCTCACCGCAACTCACCTCGTCATACCGTACATCGCAATGTATTCACATCATCTATATACAAATAGAGCATCATGCATATGCAAATATGCATCAACAATGTTTATATCGATTCATGAACATACCAAACATACATATTCATATATTCACACATACATGTGTCTTCAAGCATACCAATCATGCCAATCATCAACAATTCATATAAACATTTACAATTATGTTCACTCACCATACACCATGCAGGATGTCAACATGCAACTCATAGAGACCGACACACGACTCTATGCAAATGCAAATGCGGTACCGACTCATTTCAGCAGGTTCAATTGAAGAACCAAATAACCATCGCTCACACCCCACATGGGCACACGAGGTTCTGCAGATTCTACGCGGAATCAAAATAACCATCGTTATATACGAGGTTCTGCAAATCCACCGAGGGATCAATAACTAACCATCGCTCACACCCCACAAGGGCACACGAGGTTCTGCAGATTCACCGAGGAATCAATAATTAACCATCGCTCACACCCCACAAGGGCACACGAGGTTCTGCAGATTCACCAAGGAATCAATCGACACAAGAATGCATACCATGATGCTTCACATGCAACATTACTCATGACACTCTTGAAAATGCACACATGTTTACAAACATACTCATGCATTCTACAAATTCATCGCATATATTCATACAACATCATAGATTTTTATTCAGGCTAAACAATGCACATAATTGCCCAAGCGGCCACAATTCATAATCTAGGATTCACGCCTTACGGATACCCACAGCACAACACAACCCAGCATATAACTACTAAATCAAAGAGGGGTCGATCGCAACCGAAACCCCAAGTCACGACAGCACCTAGCAACAGGGAAAATCCATCCTGCTACGTTCGCTACACGCTCGCCTAGCGAGCTGCTAGCGAGCGTTCGCTACCTCCTCGCCTAGCGAACTTGCTAGCGAGTGCAAACAGAACCTCCAAACATTGCTCGCTACCCCGTTCGCCACAGCGAACCCCCAGCGAGCTCTTCGCTACTCCCTTCGCTACCAGCGAAAGACCACAATACCATTCTGTCCCAAGTCTGGGACCGTTCGCTGCGCACTCGCCTAGCGAACTACCAGCGAGCATTCGCGACCTGCTCGCCTAGCGAACTGCTAGCGAGCGTCTGCGATCAGAACTTCTCCCTACTGTTCAGAATCCGAAACCACCGATAAAATCACCCGATGAACTCCAATTCATATCCAGCAGCCTTAGTCTAACATATACCGACTAATCTACGCCATCTAATCACGATTCTAACCGTTAAACAACGATTTCTATCGATTAAACCAAGTTCAACCTAAAATGGAAAGTGTAGAAAAACTACCAACAATCCAAAACAATCCAACAAAATCACACATGATTATACACATTGATAGAATAATAAAGTTTCACACCCTTACCCGAACAATCGAAAGCTTTGGTGATGATTTCTTGAAGTTCTAGGTTTTTCCTCTTCTTTCTCTCCTCTTTCTCTTCTCTTCCTTTCTTTCCTTCTGTTTTTCTTTTCCCCCTTACTAACTTTCTCTTTTTCTCTCATATACTCATATTCTCTTTTCTTTCCTCTCAAATTCTTTCCACACACTAATTAATCAATTCACATAAAATATTCACTTAACCTAATTACTAATGCCCAAAATACCCTCCGGTCTATTTTACCCGATACTCTCAAAGTAGGCAAAAATAGCACAATATGCACAAATAACATATAAACACACAATTCCACATTTAAAATAATAATTCAATCAATTAAATCAGAAAGGACTCAAAATAAAAGAAATTCAGAATCGGGGCGTTACACTCGCCGCCGCCGCCATCATCCCGTACCAGACTACACAGAAGATGACCTCCGCCGCTCTCTAGACCAGCAAGCACAGATACTCGCGATGCTGCAGCAGCAGAATCAGCGAGCCGACCAGTTCGAAACTTGGCACCGGACTCAAATGCAACAACTTCAAACCGGCCAAGCTACCATCACTGAGAACCTGGCGAATCTGACTTTGCAGGTCGAAGGACTCCGGGACACCGTCTACCACACAGGAGCTATGAGTTATGAGGACAGAGTAGCCCTTGCCAGAGCCAGAGGACGCCAGCGCGGACGTGACAGAGGCAGTGGACGTGATTAGTTTTCCATTTTTCCTTATTTGTTTACTATATTTCCTGTTCATTTGTACTTTCATTTCAGTTGTATCTCCCTCTCATGCTTCAAAATCAGTGGAGACACTGATTGAGATAGTGTGGGAGCGAAGCCTTTATTTCCATTTCACTGTTATTTCCATTCCACTGTACTTTGAATTTCGTAATTTCTATTTAAACACTTTCTATTTTTAGCAAATAAAGCTCGGTTATATATACTTTTTCCCGTTACGCAAACATCCCCACATTATTCAACGTAAACAAAAACTTTCGTTCGTTCCTCAAAAGCAAAAGCACCACGAGAATGCACCCGAGTTCAAAACAAGTCTTGAAACTCCGAGGAAACGACAGTTCTAACAAAACCAGTACCGTCCTGACACCTTAGATCTCCGGTTTATGCGAGTCGGTTTCACTACCTACGCATACCAAAGTCTCAAGTGTCTACGCAAACTCAACCCCAAGTAGTTTATACTAGCAGTCAGCACCATCCTAAAGCACTTCTAAGCGAGCGAACGATGCAAATAAGTGTATGATCTCCAAAAAGATGAAAAATCATGAAAAGAGAGCTAAATAGCCCAAAAATATAAGACACGTTCCCTTCTAAGTTAGGTGCTCCTCACCCGAGCATTTATCCCAACGACACGAAAACTCATTGAAAAATCAATGACATAAGCTTATGATCAATGAAGAAGATCAAAAACAAGAAATGAGATCATATTCACTAACAGGTCGACTTGCCATGAAAGTGTACGGACAACGGTCTTAATGTGATTGCGCTAGAACAAACAGGGTGAACTTGCCGCGAGAACCTTGACACCAAGTTACAGTAGCATGACTGGGACCGGTTTGCATAAAAAGAAGACCTCTGAAGACTTGTAGTCCAGTGTCGTCATGGTACTCATTTTGTTCCTACCAAGAATCCTGGTTTTTCCCGACTTTTGCGAACGAAGAAGCTGCCTCGCGCTTGCCGACCTTTTCATGTCTTACTTAAGGACAAGCAAGATTCAAGCTTAGGGGAGTTTGATAACACGAAATCGTATATATATTTTGATGCATAATTCAACTAAAGTTTAACCGTTTTCGATCCGATTTCGGGTTATTTCCGTGTTATTTGTCTGATGTTTTGCAGGTATTCAACGATCACGTCTAAACAAGGCAACATGAAGAAAAGAAGCAATCTCAGATGAATTATGGACGAAAAAAGAGTGAAAACATCATAAAAAGCGCAGAAGCTGTTTTTGCTGATGTGACGACCGTCACAGCTTCATGACGACCGTCACACGGGTGACGACCGTCACACCTTGTGACGACCGTCATGCAGGCAAAAACGCCCCACTTCAATTACACGTTAAAGAAGCAGTTCCAATTCCCAAAGAGTGGACCACTACTCCCTGAATTATCTGCCTCAAAGTCCACTCTCTCCAGCAGTAACCGTTAGAATTCCATCTCTATAAAAGGGGAAGCAGGGGACTTCAGAAAGAGAGCTGCATTCATACAACGAAGTGCTGCCAAATTTATTTCCAGAGCATATTTTCCAGTTTTATATTCTTATTCGTTTCTCTTTATTTCTTCTGTATTCCCATTTTCATTCTTCTGTAATTTCTACTTTTATTGTACGATCAATTTGGCATAAAGACCAGAATCCTGCCAACATCTGTGGAGGATCTGCCCAAAGGCCAATTGGAATATTTACAGGTTTCTCATTTCAATTGATTCCAGTTTTATTATAATGCAAATTATTATTTATTGTTTTTATTTATGTTTTATCTTTCCCAAATCCATGTCTAGCTAAACTTAGGCAATCGATATGTAGTAATAATTCGAATGGGATTTGATAACAACTGGTTGAAAAACTTTCTTTTCAAAAAAGTAATTTATGGTCTGAGTGTTTAAAATTGATTTACTGAATAAACTTCGTCGCGAAAGTGAGAACTTATTTAAAAGTAGTTTTGCCACGAAAGTGGGAAATTAATTAAGATACGAACCAACAAGCGAAAGTTGCGGTAAGGTCAGATAGTAAACACTAGTCATTCATTTTAATAACAGCGAAAGCACTTTAAAATGAATTAGAACTTAGAGATTTCCAAAAAAATAATTTTAACCCCGAACGGGATACGAAAGTGTACGTTTGGCCCTTAGGATTATGATTAGCGTCAATAACCATCGTGAGGCGAGAGTCTTCAAATCTCCATTTTCTGCTTAAATAAACTTTGAAAATTATTTCATACACCAGTAACTTGTCAAATCCCTGAAGAACACAATTACTGCATATCGATTCAATCATTTATAATCTAAGTAGCACTCTTAGTTCCCTTTTAGTGACAATCTTATTCCCTTAAACATATTCTACCTAGCTAAACATAGTAACTCCCGAGAACACTAGTTTGATTACGAGTCCCTGTGGGATCGATATCTATTATTACTACGCGATAGACTGTGCACTTGCAGTTAGGTTGTATTAGACATAGAAAGTCGCGATCATATATGCTTGGTGTTTTATATATATATATATATATATATATATATATATATATATATATATATATATATATATATATATATATATATATATATATATATATATATATATATATATATATATATATATATATATATATATATATATATATATATATATATATATATATATATATATATATATATATATATATATATATATATATATATATATATATATATATATATATATATATATATATATATATATATATATATATATATATATATATATATATATATATATATATATATATATATATATATATATATATATATATATATATATATATATATATATATATATATATATATATATATATATATATATATATATATATATATATATATATATATATATATATATATATATATATATATATATATATATATATATATATACATTGTGATGTATATAGGTGGATTGTGATGAGTTGTGGTGAGAATGTGGAATGTGTATATTTTTATGTTGAGATATATAATTATATGCATTGTTATTATGATAATATTTCTCACCCTTCTGCTGTTTTATGGTGCTCTATGAGGCATTGTAGAGTAGGTTGGTTGGGGGTCTTTGTGTGAAGCGTGTCTTCATTCTTTTGGTCGGTCGGCTCTTATATGTAGCACCAGGTAGATAGGACGTATATGATTCTTTTGTGATACATTTGTATATGTATCTTGTTGATGAATGTTTATGTAAACATGAATGATGTTGTTGAATCATGCTGGAGGATGTACATATATGTTTATATGTTTTAATGTTAATCAATGTTTAGATTTTCCGCTTTAATTATAAATGTTGAGATGTGGGTGTAAGGACTAAGTTCCTCTGTTGTAAGTTACCCTATTGTTGCATATCTTTAATGAGCAGGTGTTGTATGTTTTAATTTCACGTATAATGTGACATGGCTCTTTTATACCATGATTTTAATTATACTCTGGTGGAATTTTAATATGTGCCTAAATGAATATGTGTTTTATTTAGGGGTATAGAAAGGGGTGTTACATGTAACATCGGGTTGGGTTCTTTGAGTTAAACTATATATCAGTGGGTTATTTTACTTATTTTTCTTTATGAGGAAAACCTTGAGTTATGTTTTGAGTTCCGCTGCTTTGTGAAATTTGAATGTATTTTGGGAAAACCCGTGCGTTACGGAGTATTGACTCATTTTGAGACATTGAGAAAAGTACGCCCTTTGAGGTGATTTTTTTATTGAGACTTATTTATTTACTGTGAAATCCGTGTTATTTTGCCTTATTAATCGTGGGGTAGAAAAGGGTGTTACACACGTCATGAGGTAACTACCCACTTTTGGAAGATCCGATCTTCCTCCTCTCGAATAGTGCAGAATAGTTACACTAGGGCGTTGACCACGAGCTGGTCTCCACGATGCCACATCAGCCCTAGCAGTTGCCAACATTGGGTCTGGCAGCCCAACCCAGTACTAGGCAACCGTTGGCCCTGCGCTGGGGGCTCACTATAAATACCCTCCTCACTAGAGGGTCAGGTAATTTTATCTTCTTACTCTATCTCTGTACTTGCTTCCACTCTGCCCGTCACTTACTTTGCCATCAGAGTGTGTTTCCGGTACACCCCCTCCTCTTCAATATTTTGGTGGGCAGCTAGCAGATCGACGACGTGTGGCAGATCATTAATTCCCTGTTCGTCAGTGTCATACCCCAAATTTGTCCTACATTTTTTCAAAATTTTTATTTGCCCGATTTTGTTTTTAATTTACCTCGCTTATACAGCGTAGCGTAATTTTTAGCAAAAATAGGCATTTTCTTTTTTAGCCCAATGATTTTTTGACACGTGGCATTTGTTTTTTATATATATCTATCTTTTTTTTATAATTTCATTTTTCTCGTGATAGGTTAATATAATTTTTTTTTTATTTTTTAATTAGTTTTGAATTAGAAATTAGGATTTAATTTTTTTTTTAATTTTAATTAAATAGATTTAATTTAGAGCTTAATTATAATTTAGAAATTTTAATTTTAAAAAGATATAGATTAAAAAATAGAGTTAGAGTTTAATTAGGATTTATTTTAAAAAATTAGATTAGATTTTAATTATTTAGTTTAGATTTATAATTAATAGTTAGAATTAATTAAATAGGAAATAGGTTTTTAATTTAGTTTATTATTCAGAAAAATAAATTAAAAGAAAATATTAAAAAAAGAGAGGAAAATTAAGTCTGAGTGAGAAACACGTTAGATTGGGATTAGGGTTGGTTTTTGTTTGGGATAAATAGGGGACCCCAATCACTGTTCACCATACCCTAGGAGTGAAGGGACACTGTTCACAAAAACCCTAAAAAATAACGGTCGCCCCTAATTTTGAAGGGCAACCCTAAAAAAAAACCATCCCCAAATCGGCGCCGCTCACCCTCGTCATTCCCACCGTTCTCGCTCTCTACCTCACGCGAAACCCCCTCCATTTTTCCTTTTCTCCTTCCTCAAGATCCGGCCGCCGCCACTCAACCCATATTCTCGCCGTCACTCTCTCACTCACCAATGATTCATTGATTCTCATTCCTTAACGCTCACAGGAATTGAGAGTCCTGCTTCCCAAAACTCTCGTTCCTCCCTTCCATTACTATCTCAAATCAGACCTGCGTGTTTTTCCTTTCAATTCCATGGCTCTGATCCTCCACGCCACCCAGGCAAACAAATGTTTACAAGACTCTGATTGCTGCTGAGTATGTTGGTGTCAAAGTTGAATTGGCACCAGATTTTCAGATGGGTGTCTCTAATAAAACCCCTCACTTTCTCAAGTTGAACCCTATTGGAAAGATTCCGGTCTTGGAAACCCCTGAAGGTGTCGTCTTTGAGAGCAATGCAATTGCGCGTCATGTCGCTCGATTGGGTGAAAACAATTTGTTTGGATCTTCTCCCATTGATCAGGCTCATGTTGATCAGTGGATTGATTTTTTCTTCTTTGGAGATTGATGCCAATCTTTTGAAGGTGTTCACTCCAAGACTTGGATATGCCCCCCCATTCCTATCGTGGAGGAGTCTGCATTTTCTTCATTGAAGAGAGCATTTGAGGCTCTTAACACTCACCTTGCCCACAATACCTATCTGGTTGGGGATTCTGTTACTCTTGCTGATATTATAACAACATCCAACTTGTGGCTTGGTTTCTCCAAACTCTTGGTCAAGAGCTTCACCTCAGAGTTTCCTCATGTTGAGATATACTTCTGGACCTTGGTCAACCAGCCAAACTTCCGAAAGATAATAGGCCAGGTTAAGCAGGTTGAAGCTTTGCCACCTATTCCATCTACTCAGAAGCCTAAGGAATCTAAGCCCAAAGTAGAAGAAGCTGAAGAGGAGGCACCCAAGCCTAAAGCCAAGAATCCTCTTGATCTTCTTCCCCCAAGCAAGATGATATTGGATGAGTGGAAAAGACTTTACTCTAACACTAAGACCAACTTCCGTGAGGTTGCAATCAAAGGATTCTGGGACATGTATGATCCAGAGGGATATTCTCTATGGTTCTGTGATTACAAATACCAAGATGAGAATACTGTTTCTTTCGTCACACTGAACAAGGTTGGTGGATTTCTTCAGGCGATGGATCTGGCTCGCAAGTATGCATTTGGAAAGATGCTTGTGATTGAATCAGCGGCTCCATTTAAGGTGAAGGGATTGTGGCTTTTCCGTGGACAAGAGATTCCACAGTTTGTCATTGATGAATGCTATGGTTGGAACGGGGTATTTGGGTGGACGTTGCAGGGCGAGGTTTCAATATTATTTTGGTTCGAATGTTTGAGCTTTGGATTATAGTTGGCTACTCCACGTTCTCTTTTTGAGATTTGCGCTTCGTATGGTGCAAGCATATGCAAAAGTTGGTGAATTTATGAAGTAAAAGCTATCGTTTCGACTGGCAAAGGTGGGAGATTTTCTGGAAGGTTTGACATCAGTGTTATGCAGAAAGTTCACCAAACCGGTGATATTACACTTGTTCCCGATGCTGCCGTAAAGCTAAAAGAGAGAACCTGTTACGCGACTTCGGTAACGTGATTTCCCTGTCCTTTCTTTGGCTATTGTTCCTATATTGAAGATTTTAAATGCATAAACATGATGTTGAATTGCTGCATATGTTATATTCATTTTAACTCGCTGAATGTTTCTTTGTCAAGCCTATTTAATCCTCTGAAGTTGAGAATCCATTTGAAGTTATATATTATTCCAATTTGGCACAGGTTGTGGTCATTCTCAAACTGTTTCATGTTCTGTTGTTGCTAAGTTTAATCTTGGTATGTTTCCTTGCTGTTTAATGTTGTGTTAATTGTGCTGCTGCAAAAATGATCTAATTTGATCGTTCGCCGCAATTGTATTACATTTGGTTTGCATGGACGATGAAAGTTGTGATGTGGATAAATGTCGAATATCCTTCATTCGGACTGGAAGTAACAAAGTAGTAGCATTACATTCATGACATTTGGTTTGAATATTTGGTTTGAATTAGTAAATACACTTGCAACAGTTTTAACTTTTAATTTTCGTCAATTCCGATTTCGTAAGTTTTAAATGTTGTTGTTGGCTAATGGGTGCTGTTATTAATTTGTGCTTGAGTGCCTATTCGTTTGCGTATCGATTTCAGTTACAACTTTGTGAATTCATGAGTTATTGATGGTTGTTGCTATTCGATTGTTATTGCTGATGTTTTCACTATTCGGTTTTGATGTTGTTGGTAGTTTATATGAGTGTGTGTAGCATAATTTAAGGTGGTTTGTGTAAGGTTGCTTTGACTTTATGGTGCTATATCGTAACTCGAAGGTATAGGCTGTGACTATAATTCATGAGTACTTTCTCTCTGATGACATTCCTGAACTCATTCGAAGTCTAGAAGATCTGGGAACACCTGAGTATAACTCAGTATTTTTTAAGAGGCTAATAACACTTGCTTTGGACCGAAAGAATAGAGAAAAGAAGATGGCATTTGTCCTACTATCTGCTCTTCATATAGAGATATTCTCAACGGAGGATATAGTTAATGGTTTTGTCCTGCTTCTGGAAAATGCAGAAGATACGACACTGGATATACTGGATGCTTCCAATGAGCTTGCACTTTTTTTTAGCTCGGGCTGTGATTGATGATGTGCTTGCCCCATTGAATTTGGATGAAATTAGCAGCAGGCTACCACCAAAAAGCAGTGGTAGTGAAACTGTGCGGATGGCTCGAACACTTGTTTCTGCTCGCCATGCAGGTGAAACGCTATTGAGATGCTGGGGTGGGGGAACTTGATGGGCCAGAAGAGAAGGAGCGAGCACAGGCCAAGATTCAGAAGTTTTTAACGGCGTTATAGCTATTGGTTTACCGCAGCAAAATTCCTCAATGCTGAATCACAACGACTCTCGACAGTTCAAGTAAGAACGAGTTTTCTTTCTTTTCTATTTGGCTGGCTGTTGATATTGCGCAGGTTGCGGCCCGAATCATCGATTATGCAGAAGAACAACATCATAGCATCAAACAGATTCCAACGGTGATGTTTAATCTAGGATTTAGACTCAATATTGGCTTACGTCGCGGCTTCTGCACATTGAAGAAGTAGCCACCGTTTCCCCACATCCGAGAAATGGCGTTCATGATGTCGAAAGCAGACAAGTGGTAATAATATAACCTTGTTCCGATATTGAGTTCTACAGCGGTAACACTCTAATTTAATCTGTTGTTATTGAGTTGTAGATAATTATGGAGAAATAATTGTATGCTTCTACAGGGTGAACATTATATCTAGTGGATTCTATTTTAATAGTGTTTCAAATGCTTAGATTATAACTCTGGTTTTGTGTCATAATATTGTAAATACGATCTAGTTCAGTTTCTATTGTTGGTTTGGTTGCCACGACGGTTAATGGGTTTCGGCAATACTTTGATTCCGGGGTTCCATTTGAGATTGTTATGGTGCTGGATGTTAAATATTTTTCCAAATTGTTTTTACTAAACGTTTTTTTCTAAATAATAAATTTAGTCAAATATCTATCTTTTCCTAATTTAATTATAATTTATTTTGACAATTACTTTTTAAATTATTTTCTCTATTTAATAACAGAAGTAGTAGGCTCTTGGGGTCTAGCATCCCTTGAGTCCTTGAACAACTGTTCTCGAGGCGCACGCCCTTGAGTTACGGTTGTTCCATTTTTCGATTTTCAACTTCTTATTCAATTTAATTGAAATTTCTAAAAAGATACTTTAAAAAAATATAATTTTTATTAATTAGATATTTTTATAACAAATTCCAAATATTATTCTTTCTTTAAAAAACATATTTCTAAATTATTGCCAAATAACATTTTAAATATTAAACTTTAAAAAAAAACTACTTTATTATTAAAGTTAAAATATTTTTTCTAAGATATTAAACTTTTTTCAAAACAATTAGTTATTATTAGCTTCTTTTTTTTTTCAAATTATTTTTTTTATATGAATTGATTAATTTATTCTATATGAAAATTAAAACTATTTTTTTAGTTAAATTAAACTTTTTTTCAAACAAATTTCAAAAGAATTAAATTCTTGGATCTCGCCTTCCTTGAATTTTTTTAAGCGACCGCTCTCGAGGTGCACACCTCGAGTTGTGACCCTTCCGATCTTATTTTCTAGAATACCTAGCGTGCCTAGTCCGAGTACGCTAATCCATTCAAATTATTTTTTCTAAATTAAATAACGAAATAATCGAGTTCCTGGAGTCGCGCAGTCCTCGAATTCGAGAGTGACTACTGTTGAGGCGTACGCCTTGAATGGTGTGTCGTTCGAACTTTCGTTTCTAAAATACCTCCTCTAATTATTTGGATAAACATTCACTATCCAACAAACGTATTTCATAATTAAGAGGACGAAAAAGGTATCGTTGGGATCTAGCATTCCAACGATATCCCGACTAATTGATTGCAAGGCCGACGTCTCGTTTATCGAGTAGTCGTCATTCCTCCTAAATTTCCAACTCGTCTAACCCTGTTCCTCGCCTTCGTGCGATCGAGTCTAAACCCTAGTATGTGTCTAAACCGTACATCAAATTCAAATTATTTTCCTAATCGAATTGCGAAAGAATGGAGTTCTCAGAGCCTCGCACTCTTTGAATTCTTGAGTGACCACTCTTGGGGCGTACGCTTCAGGTTGTGGATTACTCAACCTTTCGTATATAAAATTCATGCCCTAATTATTTGGACACATATCGTCATTGTCCATTCAAATACATTTTCATAATTAATTGAATGAAAAAGGTATCATTGGGATCTAGCATTCCAATGATATCCCGATTAATCGATTGCGAGACTGACGTCTCGTTTATCGAATAGTCGTCATTCTCCCTTAAAATATTCAACCCAACTCTCTTCTCTCGCCCCCGTGCGTTTGAAACTTTCTCAAACATATTTCATAATTAGTCGAATGAAAAAGGTGTCGTTGGAATCTAGCATCCCAATAATGCCCCGATTAATTGATTCCGAGACCGACGTCTCGTTTATCAAGGAGTCGTCATTCTCCATCAAATTACCTAGCTAAACTCCTCTTTCTCGCCCCCGTGCGATCGAAACCTTAAACCTATTCAAATATATTCTCTAACCAAAACATCCCATACGATAAACCAAATTCCTCGCCCTCGTGCGATCTCCAACTTAAATACCTTTTACCAAGAACATTGTTTAGTCCCTTCTTCCGCGCATAACAAACTCGTGCTTCAGCCTCCCCTAGCGAGCAGACAAGCCAACGTTTAGCAGTTAGAATGCGACCTAAACACTCGTTCATTCCCATACCAAATCTTTTATCGTAGTTAGCCGAACTACGGCTGCTCTGATTCTTCATTCCCTCTTGAATGCAAGATACGTATGCACAAGATTGTGATGATCTTGGCGAGCACAATCCCCTCTTTTACCCGTAGTCCCACGAACTACGAATGCTCTGATTTTCCACTTCTTACAAGTGAATATACGTAGGCACAAGGGCCCCAATCCTTGGCGAGCACCCTATCTTAAAACCACCCATTTCCCTTTAGGAGAAGCCTTAGAAGAAAACAAACAAGCGTAGTTAACTTTACTCTCGAATCGAATCAAGAGGTTCCCGTTGAGTACAACGGACATGAGGGGTGCTAATACCTTCCCCTCATGTAATCGACTCCCGAACCTAGAACATTGGTTGCGATGATCATGTTTTTATCTCTCTTAAAGGTTTTATCGATATTTTCCTATTCCATCCTTGGAATGAATAAAGTTCGGTGGCGACTCTGTTCGAACGTTTTTTCCGCGTCCATCGCGAGGATCGTATTTTTCGAGGTACGACAGATGGCGACTCTGCTGGGGATAACGCATTGCCCTATGCAAGAGAGAGTCAAGCCTAACTTGACTTGATTCGAGTGTACTAACCTTTTGCTGAACTGTTTTCGTTATGTTTATTTTCTCCTGTTCCTTATTTATTGCTTTCTCTTTCTATTATATGCTCTGTAGTATGTTTGTCTGCTGGATTCGGGGATAGCATTGCAAGTAAAGCTCTACACTCGAGCTTTGGAAAAAGAAGAGAGAAAACATAGTTTTGAATTGGTAGTAATTAGTGTTAGTCCCCAAGGACTCGCTCCTTGTGTGCCTAGCATGAAAGCTCCTCCAGAATAGACCTTTTCGTAGATCCTATCGTAACGCAGCTAGCCTGTTACACGATTTGATTCATGAAGAGTCCATGACTCTGGGAACTACTCTTAGAACCATATTCTATATTGGTAGTCGTGTAATGTTAGCCTCCGAGGACCCACTCCTTGTGTGCCTAGCATGAGGACTCCACTCAGGAGAGACCCTATCGTACTCTCGTTATAATACAGCTAGCCTGTTGCGTAATGTTGATGCGATCGGTGTCCGTGATCCTGGGAACCTTATCAATCAACATAGAAGTTATCCCGTGAGTGGGTCTGTGGGTAAAGAATCTAGAACTTGCCTTGTATAGTCTACCGGTTAGGGCGCTTTGACTTGCTTATGTTATCCTGGATCCTATTTGTGTCTGCATTGCATTTGCATATCATTTCATGTGCATCGCATCTGCATTGCATATCATTCTCTCAGCCAGAAAACTTATCCATCCTTTGTCCATAACCCGCAGTTGATTTCCCGACACCCGTATCGGACTTGAAGCAGCTTTTGGAAGAATCATGAGTTCAGAAGATCAGAACCAGTTTGCATCAAGAGCAGATGTTGACTTGATGAAGAACCAGTTGGACCAGCTTGTGGAAGCTATGCTAGCCTTTTCAAGGAAAGAAAATAAATCTCAACGGCCTATAGTCACTAAGAACGTCATACCTCAGCCTGTGCGGATTCCTGTTGAAGACCAGGTTATACAAGAGCGAAATATTATTCAGGATGAACATACCTCGTCTCATGATGTTGTTGAATACCATAGCTTCGCATTCACTACACCGAATTCCTAAGTGGCAAGCTTGGTGGGGGAATGTTGAACGACCCCAGGATGATGAGCTTGCTGAAAAATGCCGTGTGTTGGAAGAGAAAGTTGAAGCCATGATGGAGCGTGATACTGCTGATCTGAATGCTTTGAATATGTGTTTGGTACCCGGACTTGTGATACCTCCAAAGTTCAAGATGCCAAATTTTGAAAAGTACAAAGGAGATAGCTGTCCGAAGCAACATTTGGTAATGTTTTGCAGAAAGATGACGTTCTATGCTCACAATGACAAACTTATGATTCACTGTTTCCAAGACAGTTTGAGTGGGGCATCTTTAAGTTGGTACATGCAGCTAGAAAGTAGCCATATCCAGTCGTGGTCGGACTTAGCCAACGCCTTTCTGAAACAATACCAATACAATCTTGATGTGGCTCCCAACCGCATGCAGTTGCAAAGCTTATCTCAAGAGGAAAACGAGTCTTTCAGAGGGTATGCTCAGAGATAGAGAGAGGTAGCTGCTCGTGTCCAACCACCGCTCTTGGACAGGGAATTGGTTGACATGTTCATAGAGTCTTTTCAAGAACCCTATTTGGAAAGGATGATGGGCAATGGGACATCAAACTTCTCTGACTTAGTTTCAGTAGGAGAACGTATCGAGAGTCGTCTCAAAAGTGGAAAGATCCAAGACACCTCGAACATCCCAGCTGGTGAAAGTGAATCAGTTGTCAGCTCCCAAGAGGAAGAAAAGGATGAGATAAACACGATCAGGGACACTCCCCATGCTCCATCCTCGGTGCCTTATCTTCAGTACCCAATCATCTCAACTGTTAAAAGTCAGCAATCCTATGGGTCTACCTGTGGGACTCCGGTCTCTTCACATGGTCAATATCCTCCCATCAATAGAGGTCCCCATTATCAGCAGCAGGTTGCACATCAACATGCTCCGCGACGACAACGTTACTATAATCAAAGACCAAAGAGACACTTTGATCCATTACCAATACCATACAATCACGTGCTACCACGTTTGATTAGTAGTGGACTGATAGTGCCAAAGAGCTTAGATCCTGTGATCCCACCATATCCACCGGGCTTTGATACCAATGCACGATGCGGCTACCATGCTAGCGCAATGGGGAATTCGACCGAAGATTGCAAACAGTTCCAGAATAAGGTTCAAGATCTGATCGAGTCCAAGCTAATTTCGTTCACACCTCAAGGACTTCATATCAACATCAAACCGTCATCTGGTCAAGGGAGTTCATCAGTTCATGGCATGGAAGAAGCTGCAGAGAGTAGATATGAAGAAGGTTATCATACTGGTCTCGATGAGCAAGAAGGGTAGCTCAACTGTGATGCAAGAGAGAAAAGTCCAGTTCCTCAATACTGGAAATTTCCATATTGTTTTTATGCATTTGTAGTTTCTTTTCTGTTATAATGCTACTTGCTTTTAGACATTGTTTCTTATTAATGGTATTGTTAATGCGATGATTATGCATGTTTTTGATCAAATCCATTCGTATTCACTCACATCTTCTCACTTATTGCAAAAAATCACAAAAATTTTCACTCCACTTCCTTTATCGCACTGCTGTTTAGAAAAGATTTGAGGGAGGATGACGAAAACAAAATACCCATAATTGCTGATAGTATGCTTTTGAATAAAATCTCGCCGATGATGTACAGGCATTGTTTCAAATCCCCAAACACCGGAGAGATAAGGAGTTAGTCCCTAGTCAACTACTTCGAGCCTAGAAGTAGGAGTTTTCTTCGGATTTCTAAACCCTTACGCTTAACCCGGGGCAGGGTAGTGTTCAGTTAATCCGATTACGCACTCGGATCATGAGGCGAAATTGAAAAGACATGACGGTTGTTCATCAATGACCAATGACATGGCAGTCACAATCCTTCAAAAAAAATTCAAAAGCCTGCTAAGTCAAGCACCCCAAGAGGAGACTTAGGCAAAAATCAAGGCAATCCCGATGGACTCGGAAAGCAAGATCAGTCCATGCAAAAGTTAGGGATCAAAAGAAAAAAAACGAAAGAGGTCCTCAAACCCTCAGCAAAAACAAAATAAGATGCAGTGGTCATCCAATCGAGAGGGGTTACTGACATCCATCAAAACAAGGTGACTGCCACGCCGAGCAAACTTTGAACCATCAAGTTTACACCGTCAAGCAGGTGCAAAATTAACTGAACGTAGGTATGGAGATCATTACGAAGAAGGGGTGGGTTAAAATTAAATTTTGAGCTTTATATCCTTTGTTTCTATAACCGTGAACCAGACCACGATACAACCCTCAAAAGACCTAATTGAGGCGGACTTTTATTCTGAAAGTATAACTACAGCAAGGTTGTGTAAACTGACTCCTACATATTTGCTAATCTTCTATATTGGTGTCATGTTCTTGCTATATCTTTCGCACCAGATAAATTAGCACTGTGTTTGGACTAATAGTCCACTCGTCATACACTGTCACATCATTCCTAATAAATGATCCTTTCAAATTTTGCATAAATTTCGCATTAAAATTACCATTTTTGAATAAACACTTTTAACTGCAAGTCAGTACTTGGCATTATGGAAATTCCAACAAAAGAACAATCAAAGAGGAACTCGATCACTCATTGGTGTTGACCTGAATCAAGAATTTCTCATAACCCTGCAGACTGGGGCAAGTTCTTCCGAGTTTCAAACAGGGGCATATTGTTGCAAAAATCCGGACACTGGGGCAATCATCGTAGACCATGTCATGGCATAAACCTTTCAAGGAAAAATCTTCAAATACCCTACAGACTGGGATAGACTAGTTGAACAGGGGCAGTTTCCCTCCTTACTTTCAAAGTTGGTCAAGCTGACCATGCCAGACATCAGTAACTGTTGAGTTCACAACAAGCGTCAAAAGCCTTGGGGCAGAGCAAAAGCACGATCAACATGCATTGGTTAAGTCGCTACGCTCGCATATTCAACATGCCTTGGTTATGTCGTTGCGCTCAACATTTGCAAGCCATCAAGGCATATCAGCTAGAAGCTAGGTTCTTACAAGAACGAGTGCACAACTTATGCAAAAGATCTAACTTGGGGCATCCGAGAACATCCACATCTGTCTTACGAGCATATCATTATTAGATATCGCGTGTCGGGAAGTCAAATACTTTCACCATTAAAAGTCCAACCCCGCTTGGCATCTCCTAAAGTCCAATTTGTATTGGCAACCATTAAAAGTCCAACCCCGCTTGGCATCTCCTAAAGTCCAATTTGTATTGGCAACCATTAAAAGTCCAACCCCGCTTGGCATCTCTTAAAGTCCAATCCTTTATTGGCAACTACCAAAGTCCACCCTTGTTGGCACCTTCAAAAAAACCAATCTCCTACTTGCATTCACATATGCATCATATAATTGACATGTATCATACGCATACATAGCACGGTCATTCCCTCTTTCAACCCCCGAGTTGATATGTCTTTATTTTCTCGACCCCCGAGTCGATATTTTCCTTTTCTTCTTTCAACCCCCGCATTGATATTTTGTTTTTTCTCGACCCCCGAGTCGATATTTACCTTTCTTCAACCCCCGCGTTGATATTTATCTTTCTTCAACCCCCGAGTTGATATGTCTTTATTTTCTCGACCCCCGAGTCGATATCTTTGTTATCTTTTTCTCTCGACCCCCGAGTCGATATTTACCTTTATTTTCCTCGACCCCCGAGTCGATATTGCCTTTATTGTTTCTCGAACCTCGAGTCGATATTTGCTATTCTTCTTCAATCCTCAAGCTGACTTGTTGTTCTGATTTATTCTTGACCCCCGAGTCGATAATATGTTGGTTTTGCTCAACCCCCGAGTTGATGTACCAATATATCCCGTAAATCTTTTTTGTTTCACATAATACCCAAAATAATCCCTCATGGGGAACCAGAAATAAAGCCTTACCAAATCCCGTTATCCGGTTGCATTTTCATGCACATTGCATATCATTTACATATGCATCTTATTTCCCTAACAGTTACATCATTTGCATATTTGCGCATTATAAAAAGCATAGCATTTATGTCCTCAGCGACATGGCATATCAGGATTCAGGATCAGTTTGCAAGCATCTTGTTCGCTCCTCTACTAAAGTCGGCATTATTTCCAAAGGTGATGCGCCGCACGTGCTTGTGGATTCTATCCCCAGCAAGTCATTCTTCAACCATATAGTTGATAATGATGGTTCCCAGCAGTCGTTGCTCTTATCGCTCCCCAAGCAGAGGTTATCCTTGAAAAAGTTTCTTGAAGGTTTTCTCCCCTGCAGAGTTTGCGCAACGCTTTTCCTCTGGCAGGATTTTAGCTCAACTATTCCTCAGCGAAATCATCACTCGAGATACTGCTTTGGTATCGAAGAGCCTTAATGGATAAGGTACTGCTTCGACCACCTGAAGAATCTCAAGTTTTATTCGAGATACTGCTTTGGTATCATCGAAGAACCTTATTGGATAAGGGACTGCTTCGACCACCCAGGGAATATCAGGTTATCTCGTTCATCTATTTTGCATCTTGTCATCCCGTTCAGGTATATCCTATCTCTTTGCACTTTACTTACTTGTCGGACAAATTTCGGGGTCTTTTTGTATCTAATTGACTTCCACCCTGAAAATGAACGCCATGCAGCTGTTCATTCTCTCAGGTTCAAGGCAATTAGATAGGGGCATCTGTCATACCCCAAATTTGTCCTACCTTTTTTCAAAAATTTTATTTGCCCGATTTTGTTTTTAATTTACCTCGCTTATACAGCGTAGCGTAATTTTTAGCAAAAACAGGCATTTTCTTTTTTAGCCCAATAATTTTTTGACACGTGGCATTTGTTTTTTATATATATCTATCTTTTTTTTTATAATTTCATTTTTCTCGTGATAGGTTAATATAATGTTTTTTTATTTTTTAATTAGTTTTGAATTAGAAATTAGGATTTAATTTTTAATTTTATTTTAATTAAATAGATTTAATTTAGAGCTTAATTATAATTTAGAAATTTTAATTTTAAAAAGATATAGATTAAAAAATAGAGTTAGAATTTAATTCAGATTTATTTTAAAAAATTAGATTAGATTTTAATTATTTAGTTTAGATTTAAAATTATAATTAATAATTAGAATTAATTAAATAGGAAATAGGTTTTTAATTTAGTTTATTATTCAGAAAAATAAATTAAAAGAAAATATTAAAAAAAAAGAGGAAAATTAAGTCTGAGTGAGAAACACGTTAGATTGGGATTAGGGTTGGTTTTTGTTTGGGATAAATAGGGGACCCCAATCACTGTTCACCATACCCTAGGAGTGAAGGGACACTGTTCACAAAAACCCTAAAAAATAACGGCCGCCCCTAATTTTGAAGGGCAACCCTAAAAAAAACCATCCCCAAATCGGCGCCGCTCACCCTCGTCATTCCCACCGTTCTCGCTCTCTACCTCACGCGAAACCCCCTCCATTTTTCCTCTTCTCCTTCCTCAAGATCCGGCCGCCGCCACTCAACCCATATTCTCGTTGTCACTCCCTCACTCACCATTGATTCATTGATTCTCATTCCTTAACGCTCACAGGAATTGAGAGTCCTGCTTCCCAAAACTCTCGTTCCTCCCTTCCATTACTATCTCAAATCAGACCTGCGCGTTTTTCCTTTCAATTCCATGGCTCTGATCCTCCACGCCACCCAGGCAAACAAATGTTTACAAGACTCTGATTGCTGCTGAGTATGTTGGTGTCAAAGTTGAATTGGCACCAGATTTTCAGATGGGTGTCTCTAATAAAACCCCTCACTTTCTCAAGTTGAACCCTATTGGAAAGATTCCGGTCTTGGAAACCCCTGAAGGTGTCGTCTTTGAGAGCAATGCAATTGCGCGTCATGTCGCTCGATTGGGTGAAAACAATTTGTTTGGATCTTCTCCCATTGATCAGGCTCATGTTGATCAGTGGATTGATTTTTTCTTCTTTGGAGATTGATGCCAATCTTTTGAAGGTGTTCACTCCAAGACTTGGATATGCCCCCCCATTCCTATCGTGGAGGAGTCTGCATTTTCTTCATTGAAGAGAGCATTTGAGGCTCTTAACACTCACCTTGCCCACAATACCTATCTGGTTGGGGATTCTGTTACTCTTGCTGATATTATAACAACATCCAACTTGTGGCTTGGTTTCTCCAAACTCTTGGTCAAGAGCTTCACCTCAGAGTTTCCTCATGTTGAGATATACTTCTGGACCTTGGTCAACCAGCCAAACTTCCGAAAGATAATAGGCCAGGTTAAGCAGGTTGAAGCTTTGCCACCTATTCCATCTACTCAGAAGCCTAAGGAATCTAAGCCCAAAGTAGAAGAAGCTGAAGAGGAGGCACCCAAGCCTAAAGCCAAGAATCCTCTTGATCTTCTTCCCCCAAGCAAGATGATATTGGATGAGTGGAAAAGACTTTACTCTAACACTAAGACCAACTTCCGTGAGGTTGCAATCAAAGGATTCTGGGACATGTATGATCCAGAGGGATATTCTCTATGGTTCTGTGATTACAAATACCAAGATGAGAATACTGTTTCTTTCGTCACACTGAACAAGGTTGGTGGATTTCTTCAGGGGATGGATCTGGCTCGCAAGTATGCATTTGGAAAGATGCTTGTGATTGAATCAGCGGCTCCATTTAAGGTGAAGGGATTGTGGCTTTTCCGTGGACAAGAGATTCCACAGTTTGTCATTGATGAATGCTATGGTTGGAACGGGGTATTTGGGTGGACGTTGCAGGGCGAGGTTTCAATATTATTTTGGTTCGAATGTTTGAGCTTTGGATTATAGCTGGCTACTCCACGTTCTCTTTTTGAGATTTGCGCTTCGTATGGTGCAAGCATATGCAAAAGTTGGTGAATTTATGAAGTAAAAGCTATCGTTTCGACTGGCAAAGGTGGGAGATTTTCTGGAAGGTTTAACATCAGTGTTATGCAGAAAGTTCACCAAACCGGTGATATTACACTTGTTCCCAATGCTGCCGTAAAGCTAAAAGAGAGAACCTGTTACGCGACTTCGGTAACGTGATTTCCCTGTCCTTTCTTTGGCTATTGTTCCTATATTGAAGATTTTAAATGCATAAACATGATGTTGAATTGCTGCATATGTTATATTCATTTTAACTCGCTGAATGTTTCTTTGTCAAGCCTATTTAATCCTCTGAAGTTGAGAATCCATTTGAAGTTATATATTATTCCAATTTGGCACAGGTTGTGGTCATTCTCAAACTGTTTCATGTTCTGTTGTTGCTAAGTTTAATCTTGGTATGTTTCCTTGCTGTTTAATGTTGTGTTAATTGTGCTGCTGCAAAAATGATCTAATTTGATCGTTCGCCGCAATTGTATTACATTTGGTTTGCATGGACGATGAAAGTTGTGATGTGGATAAATGTCGAATATCCTTCATTCGGACTGGAAGTAACAAAGTAGTAGCATTACATTCATGACATTTGGTTTGAATATTTGGTTTGAATTAGTAAATACACTTGCAACAGTTTTAACTTTTAATTTTCGTCAATTCCGATTTCGTAAGTTTTAAATGTTGTTGTTGGCTAATGGGTGCTGTTATTAATTTGTGCTTGAGTGCCTATTCGTTTGCGTATCGATTTCAGTTACAACTTTGTGAATTCATGAGTTATTGATGGTTGTTGCTATTCGATTGTTATTGCTGATGTTTTCACTATTCGGTTTTGATGTTGTTGGTAGTTTATATGAGTGTGTGTAGCATAATTTAAGGTGGTTTGTGTAAGGTTGCTTTGACTTTATGGTGCTATATCGTAACTCGAAGGTATAGGCTGTGACTATAATTCATGAGTACTTTCTCTCTGATGACATTCCTGAACTCATTCGAAGTCTAGAAGATCTGGGAACACCTGAGTATAACTCAGTATTTTTTAAGAGGCTAATAACACTTGCTTTGGACCGAAAGAATAGAGAAAAGGAGATGGCATCTGTCCTACTATCTGCTCTTCATATAGAGATATTCTCAATGGAGGATATAGTTAATGGTTTTGTCCTGCTTCTGGAAAATGCAGAAGATACAACACTGAATATACTGGATGCTTCCAATGAGCTTGCACTTTTTTTTAGCTCGGGCTGTGATTGATGATGTGCTTGCCCCATTGAATTTGGATGAAATTAGCAGCAGGCTACCACCAAAAAGCAGTGGTAGTGAAACTGTGCGGATGGCTCGAACACTTGTTTCTGCTCGCCATGCAGGTGAAACGCTATTGAGATGCTGGGGTGGGGGAACTTGATGGGCCAGAAGAGAAGGAGCGAGCACAGGCCAAGATTCAGAAGTTTTTAACGGCGTTATAGCTATTGGTTTACCGCAGCAAAATTCCTCAATGCTGAATCACAACGACTCTCGACAGTTCAAGTAAGAACGAGTTTTCTTTCTTTTCTATTTGGCTGGCTGTTGATATTGCGCAGGTTGCGGCCCGAATCATCGATTATGCAAAAGAACAACATCATAGCATCAAACAGATTCCAACGGTGATGTTTAATCTAGGATTTAGACTCAATATTGGCTTACGTCGCGGCTTCTGCACATTGAAGAAGCAGCCACCGTTTCCCCACATCCGAGAAATGGCGTTCATGATGTCGAAAGCAGACAAGTGGTAATAATATAACCTTGTTCCGACATTGAGTTTTACATCGGTAACACTCTAATTTAATCTGTTGTTATTGAGTTGTAGATAATTATGGAGAAATAATTGTATGCTTCTACAGGGTGAACATTATATCTATTGGATTCTATTTTAATAGTGTTTCAAATGCTTAGATTATAACTCTGTTTTTGTGTCATAATATTGTAAATACGATCTAGTTCAGTTTCTATTGTTGGTTTGGTTGCCACGACGGTTAATGGGTTTCGGCAATACTTTGATTCTGGGGTTCCATTTGAGATTGTTATGGTGCTGGATGTTAAATATTTTTCCAAATTGTTTTTACTAAACGTTTTTTTCTAAATAATAAATTTAGTCAAATATCTATCTTTTCCTAATTTAATTATAATTTATTTTGACAATTACTTTTTAAATTATTTTCTCTATTTAATAACAGAAGTAGTGGGCTCTTGGGGTCTAGCATCCCTTGAGTCCTTGAACAACTGTTCTCGAGGCGCACGCCCTTGAGTTACGGTTGTTCCATTTTTCGATTTTCAACTTGTTATTCAATTTAATTGAAATTTCTAAAAAGATACTTTAAAAAAAAATATAATTTTTATTAATTAGATATTTATATAACAAATTCCAAATATTATTCTTTCTTTAAAAAACATATTTCTAAATTATTGCCAAATAACATTTTAAATATTAAACTTAAAAAAAAACTACTTTATTATTAAAGTTAAAATATTTTTTCTAAGATATTAAACTTTTTTCAAAACAATTAGTTATTATTAGCTTCTTTTTTTTTTCAAAATCTTTTTTTTATATATGAATTGATTAATTTATTCTATATGAAAATTAAAACTATTTTTTTAGTTAAATTAAACTTTTTTTTCAAACAAATTTCAAAAGAATTAAATTCTTGGATCTCGCCTTCCTTGAATTTTTTTAAGCGACCGCTTTCGAGGTGCACACCTCGAGTTGTGACCCTTCCGATCTTATTTTCTAGAATACCTAGCGTGCCTAGTCCGAGTATGCTAATCCATTCAAATTATTTTTTCTAAATTAAATAACGAAATAATCGAGTTCCTGGAGTCGCGCATTCCTCGAATTCGAGAGTGACTACTGTTGAGGCGTACGCCTTGAATGGTGTTTCGTTCGAACTTTCGTTTCTAAAATACCTCCTCTAATTATTTGGATAAACATTCACTATCCAACAAACGTATTTCATAATTAAGAGGACGAAAAAGGTATCGTTGGGATCTAGCATTCCAACGATATCCCGACTAATTGATTGCGAGGCCGACGTCTCGTTTATCGAGTAGTCATCATTCCTCCTAAATTTCCAACTCGTCTAACCCTGTTCCTCGCCTTCGTGCGATCGAGTCTAAACCCTAGTATGTCTCTAAACCGTACATCAAATTCAAATTATTTTCCTAATCAAATTGCGAAAGAATGGAGTTCTTAGAGCCTCACACTCTTTGAATTCTTGAGTGACCACTCTTGGGGCGTACGCTTCAGGTTGTGGATTACTCAACCTTTCGTATATAAAATTCATGCCCTAATTATTTGGACACATATTGTCATTGTCCATTCAAATACATTTTCATAATTAATTGAATGAAAAAGGTATCATTGGGATCTAGCATTCCAATGATATCCCGATTAATCGATTGCGAGACTGACGTCTCGTTTATCGAGTAGTCATCATTCTCCCTTAAAATATTCAACCCAACTTTCTTCTCTCGCCCCCGTGCGTTTGAAACTTTCTCAAACATATTTCATAATTAGTCGAATGAAAAAGGTGTCGTTGGAATCTAGCATCCCAATAATGCCCCGATTAATTGATTCCGAGACCGACGTCTCGTTTATCAAGGAGTCGTCATTCTCCATCAAATTACCTAGCTAAACTCCTCTTTCTCGCCCTCGTGCGATCGAAACCTTAAACCTATTCAAATATATTCTCTAACCAAAACATCCCATACGATAAACCAAATTCCTCGCCCTCGTGCGATCTCCAACCTAAATACCTTTTACCAAGAACATTGTTTAGTCCCTTCTTCCGCGCATAACAAACTCGTGCTTCAGCCTCCCCTAGCGAGCAGACAAGCCAACGTTTAGCAGTTAGAATGCGACCTAAACACTCGTTCATTCCCATACCAAATCTTTTACCATAGTAAGCCGAACTACGGCTGCTCTGATTCTTCATTCCCTCTTGAATGCAAGATACGTAGGCACAAGATTGCGATGATCTTGGCGAGCACAATCCCCTCTTTTACCCGTAGTCTCACAAACTACTAATGCTCTGATTTTCCACTTCTTACAAGTGAAGATACGTAGGCACAAGGGCCCCAATCCTTGGTGAGCACCCTATCTTAAAACCACCCATTTCCCTTTAGGAGAAGCCTTAGAAGAAAACAAACAAGCGTAGTTAACTTTACTTTCGAATCGAATCAAGAGGTTCCCGTTGAGTACAACGGACATAAGGGGTGCTAATACCTTCCCCTCATGTAATAGACTCCCGAACCTAGAACATTGGTTGCGATGATCATGTTTTTATCTCTCTTAAAGGTTTTATCGATATTTTCCTATTCCATCCTTGGAATGGATAAAATTCGGTGGCGACTCTGTTCGAACGTTTTTTCCGCGTCCATCGCGAGGATCGTATTTTTCAAGGTACGACAGTCAGGTACGATCAACTTCTAAACAATATAAACTAGTCCCACATTTAGAAAAAAAATGTATAGTATCCCTAAACAATATGAATTAATCCCATATTTTAATTAAAACTTAATTTTAAATATCCCAAAGATATAAATTGATCCTCTATTTAATCATAAAAGTAAATATCCTATAATATTCCAAAAATGTAAATTAATTCCAAAAAATATAATCCTAATTTATAATTCTAGTTAAATGATAATATTCACTTTTTATAAAAATTGATTTAAATAGAACCATTTACATTAATTATAATAATTAAATAAACCTCGAATATTAAATAAAATACCACTTATCAAATAATTAATTAAGTACCCTTTCACCATAAAATTAACCAAATAAAAAACCTTTTTATCAAATAAAACCCCTCTTAACAACATTGATTGAATAAACCTTTTTTATTTAAAAAATAAATCCTAATTAGTAAATTATGAAATTAACCCAATAGATTAAACAAACCCAAATTGTAATAAATTCTAAACTTAAAAGAAGTAGAAATTAATCAAGATAATCCAAATATTAGCTAAATAATCCCAATTATTTCAATTGTGAATTTAATAAAGTAAAAATAAAATCCCAATTAACTTAATCTTAACTATTTGAAACAACCTTAATTATTAACTCCTAAATATTTCCACTTAATCCATAACTATAATTATTAATTTAATTAACCAAATAATTCAAAATAATTAAATAAAAGAAATAAAAGAGGGGTGTATTTTATATTAGATCAGCAATGGGCCAGATAATGGGGGTGGGAATAGTTACAGTGGCCAAGCCCAAATGGTTTGAGCCCATGTCTTTCATTGAGTCCACGGGAGAGAGTCAGCATGTTGACTATCTCTAGACCGTGTGATCGTTTTGACTGAGATCCCAAAAGATCTCATGTCAGACGTTGGATGCGCATACTAGGTTTAATATTCTCAAAGAACAATGATGATTCAAAGTGCACCGTGGGTATCCCTGTACTGAAGTACTCAATGTTAACCAATCCCACGGTCATGCAGAGGCCACGTGGGGGAGATCAATGCACGCGATTAGGGAATACAAAACCTCCACTCCCCTCAAATCTCTCCCATTTCCACCCTTTTCCTCTCATTTCCCTTCTCTATCCACTCCTTCTGCGCTCTACCCTTTCTCTATAATTTTTTCCCTTCTCTCTAATTCTTCGGCTACCATGATGGCCTTCAGCCGCCCTTGGCCACCCCCTCCCCCCCCCCCCCAAACACCGTGCAACCTAAATCTTCGGTTGATCTTCAATCGGGATCTTCAAATATTCAACTCAAATCCTTAGAACCCTAACCTAGACGCACGAACCCTAAGAACCCTAACATACCATGATGAACCTTAAGCCTTTCCAAATGAATCCTAGGGTTTATCTGATGAACCCTAAACCCTAATCAAACCCAGAAACACCCAGATCAAACCCTAAACACCATACAACAACAACAACAAATTTACAACAACAATACAAAATCCTACAAGGATTAAAAAAGCTATGAATCCTCACCTTTTCTGTAGTGGACTGCTTAAGTCGCTCTGATCTCTTCCTCTCTTTGTTATTCACTTTGCTTCACGATCTCCTTCTAATCCATTTCCTTTTGTTTTGCAGGTACTTGTGGTGGAGGCTTAGCTTGAAGAACTTAAGGTTTTGATGTGAAACCTTAAGCGTTTAGAATTGAGAGCTTTTGTAAGGTGTTCGGATATGCACAACTTCTAGGGTTCTTCTCCCCACGTCTCTGTGATTTTCTTTAGTTTATATATTGTAGAAATTAGGTATAGGATTCAATTTTAGATTTGTAATTTAGGAAGTTTTAGGTTTAATTATTGTAATGTAATTGAGTCGATTCTGTAGTTTAATTTGATTTATTACACTTTTTAGATCTAGGTTTGAATTGTAATTGTAACGCATCTCAAAACCTGTATAAAGTTTTATTCCTGACAAGTTTTGATCCAATTCTCTCCCTTCTTGCGCGAACTTAGGGTTTCAGATGATGATTTGGGATTTTCGTGGGTCAACAATTTTGACCCTGAATAAAATAAAAATCTAATTTCTAATAAATAAAAGCTAATATTGCTAATAAATAACATAAGAGAGAATTAACCCAAAACCTCTTAATATTAAACTTAAATTAAAACATTCTTGCATAAGTATTATGAAAAATCTGATTACTCTCTAATATTAATATTAAAAGTTAATATTAATATAATTAATCTTTAATTTAATAATAATATTATTATTAACCGAATAACTAATAACTGACCACAAAAAAAAATCTATATCTTAATCAATCATAATTTTTAAAACCCAACCCTTATTTATTAACAATATAATTAATAATGATAACTCAATAGCTAATACCAGTGATTATCATAATATTACTAAGTTAAATCCCTAAACAAGAGATTACTTCTAATTCAACAATAATAAATACTTTTTGTGTAAAAAATATTCAACAAAAATAATATTTTGATTAATTCTACCCAAAATTGACCTTCCCTTAAACTAATTTAATAATACTCTCCTAATAACATAAAAAATTAATGTTAATAGCTTTTAATTATAAAAAACTAATTAATCTTAAAAACCCTATCTCCTTAATATCATTTGAACTAGAAAAAAAATCAATAATTTGATTAATATAACTCAAATTATTTTTAAAAAACAATAGTTTAAATAATTACCTTAATTCAACCTCCTCTAAAAATTTAACAAATAGACTAAAAATATTAAAAGTAATAGTTTAATTAATCTCAAAACTATATCCCTCATGCAAGCTAATTTTAAAATAACCCCGGATGGATTTACTTAATATTTATAGCCATAGATAACTAATGACATGCTTCTCATAAAATAGCTTAAATTTAACATGAGCTTAAAAAATACTAATACTCCCAAAAATCCACATTGATATGTATTAGAGGCCCAAAATTTAAACAATATCCCTAACAAATATTAAATCCCAATTGGTCATGCCCAAAACAGTCATTAAAGTAGAAAGTCAAAATTGTCTCCTTTTGACTTTTTAGGTTTACTGGGAGGACCAAATGATTACAAATCATTGGTCAAAATTTGGGTACGACAGTTGACCCTATTTAATCGAGTTCAAATCAAAATGATAATGTTGATGAGTCATCCTCTTTTTGAAAATGAGACGATTAAATACAAGAAGGACCCTAATTTTGATTATGAAGTTTGATAGGTATGGACCAACATGGTGCTTCGTTAATATCCTAATATCCCATGTATAATATCCCTAGTCATGGAAGTCGGGCAGGATCTTGGCGATCCTCTGATCCCGTGTTGATTAACTCTGGTAGATCCCTTGATAAAATCGATAGAACCCCTTGTGATGTTCTTGGCAAAAACCCTGATGGTAAACCCTTGACAAAATTATCTGATAGAACCCCTTTATGCTGGATATAAATCTGGTAGAACCCCTCTTGTAAAATCTTTTGATAAAACCCTAATAAGAACACATGTGAATTTGATAGAACATACCCTGTGTGTGGGATATGTTACTAAGCTGTAGATGTGAGAGGTGGAGACATGCTCACTGCTTTATAACGATCCTTAAGATGACTCGCGGAAAATGAGCTTGCTGGGGAGATCCTTTGTTGGAAAGGTGTTTGATGGTGTAGCTGGGGATTGAACCCCTAAGACTAGCTACAAACCCTATGTCATGTATGCATGTGTATGCATGCATGTTTGAACGTATGTATATTCTTACGTGTGATGCATTAATTAGGTTAATGCCTCTTTCATGCTATGTGTATGCAATGTATGTCCTTGTGAGAAAGACCTGTTTTTTCCATAACAATTTGACTTCCTAACCCTTGAGGGTTTGATATGGAATGGGTAATGATGTCCTTGCCATCGGGGAATGTGTAATGTGCTTTTGAAGAAACTCCCGTGCTGGTTAAATTTTGACTGTTGATGTATAGACCCTGTGTCATACTTAGATTACAATATTGGAAGAATATGATCCCTTTAACGTTTTCGCAATCAAAGTAAATTACATTTTTCCCTTAAAAGCTTTTAATTATACCCAATGTTTCAATGCATTATTCACAATTAATTGATATTTTGAAATTAAGTGGAAAGAATTGGAAAGCAGAGAATTCAGATTTGAAAGACAAAATAGTATTGGTTGAGAAATGGTTCGTAACTGGATAATAGTACATAAAGAAAGTAATTCTCATAAGGAGAAATTAGTGAAAATCTAAAAAGATGCATAATGGCAATAGAAAAGCAAATTTATTTATGTCCCTATTGAATTCAAATACAAACTAATATCCCTAAGTCTTCGAGGCCATGCATTTTGCTTCTGAAGATGACAGATGGATTGATCACTCCCTTCTAAATTCACATTATATTGTGACTTGAGTACTATCAGTCATATGCCTTTTGAATATCCCTAATTTTTGTCTGGGCCGCTCTTTTCGAGTCTTAGCCCATCGGGGTAATATACCTTTTTTTTTACTAAGTCGCCATTTAGGGTTTTCGACTTATCGGGTTTTACTTTTTGTAATTAAATCCCTAATTTTTTCCTGGATTGCTCTCTTGAGTTTTTAATCCACTAGGATGCCCTAACTTTTTCCCAAGTCTCCTTTTAGAGATTTCGACTTAACGACTTTTTATCCCTTTTTTCTAGGCATAGTATTTTTTACTAAATCTAAATTCACCGGTCGTGGTAAATCTGCTCCATCCATGGTAGTCACCATTAGACCTCCTCTAGAGAAAATGCTCTTCACAACATATGGCCTTTCATAGTCTGGGGTCCATTTTCCACAAGGGTTTTTATGAATGGGTAATATTTTACTTAACACCAAGTCTTCTTCTTGGAATACACGATGACAAACTTTCTTGTCGAATGCCCTTTTGAGTCTCCGCTGGTATAATTTCCCTTGACATATACCAACCATACGCTTCTCTTCTATGAGGTTTAGCTGATCAAATCTGGTTTGTGCCCACTCTGCTTAATCTAGCTTGGTTTCCATTATGACCCTTAGTGAAGGAATTTATACTTCAATAGGGAGTACCGCTTCTGTACCATATACCAGAGAGAAAGGAGTAGCTATAGTCGAAGTGTGCACCAAAGTTCTATATCCATGTAGTGCAAACAGAAGCATCCTGTGCCAATCCTCTTAGGTCTTCACCATTTTCTGGATGATCTTCTTGATGTTCTTGTTAGCTGCTTCTACAACGTCATTTATCTTTCATCGATAGGGTGATGAATTATGGTGTTAGATTTTAAAACTCTTGCATAACTCATCCATCACCTTGTTATTTAGATTAAGCCCATTATTTGTGATAACCTTGTTAGGAACCCCATAGCGACAAATGATCTCTTTCTTGATAAATTGTATGATCACTTGTCTTGTCACATTAGTGTAAGAAGCAACCTCTACCCACTTGTTAAAGTAATCGATGGCAACTAGAATGAAGTGATGTCCATTTGGCACTTTCGATTCGATCATCCCAATTATACTTATCCCCATATAGAGAAAGGCCACAAAGCAATTAAGATGTTCAAGGGAGTTTGTGGCACATGAACTTTATCTGTGTAGATTTGACACTTATGGCATTTCTTAACATATTTGAAATAGTTCTATTCCATATTCAACCAGTAATACCCCGCTTTAAGGATCTTCTTAGCCATTGCATGCCCATTGGCGTGAGTTCTAAAAGATCCTTCATGGATTTCTTTGATAAGCATGTCGGCTTCGTATCCATCCAAATAACTTAGTAAAACTATGTCATGATTCCTTTTGTAATGTACATCCCTATTGAGAAAAAATTGGGCAACCAATCTTATAAGTGTCTTTTTATCCCTGCTCGAGGCATTCGCAGGATACTCTTGTTTTTGGAGGAATTGTATTGATATCATGAAACCAAGGTTTATTATTTGCTTCTGCCTCTACTACTGCATAATAAGCCGACTCATCTAGACATTGGATATTTATAGCAGGTGCTTCATTGTACCACTTGACTTTAAACATAGATGCCAAAGTTTCCAAGGCGTGTTCTAACTAAATCTTTCCCGAGGAACTTAATGAAATGTGATCTCATCAAAGTAGGTGACCATCTTCCGGATATAGTCTCGATATTGAGTTAGCTTAGGATTACGTGTTCCCCATTCTCCATTGATTTGATTAATGACAAGTGTTGAATCTCCGTATACTTCTAAGATCTTGATTCTTAGGTTAATGGCTTCGTCGATTCCAAAAATATGTGCTTCATACTCCGTCATATTATTAGTACGCGTGAAACTTAACCTAGCGGGGAAGGGTATATGAAACCCTGTTGGGGAAGTTATAACAACCCATATCCTATTTCCTTATGTGTTTAAGGCACCGCCAAATATAAGCTCCCATCGAGATTCGGGCTCAGGTCCTTCATACGAGTAGGAATCAATTGTTAGAGGTAGAAATGTGTAAAAACCATATATAACATAGTTTAGAGTTAGTGTGTGCAGTATTTGTTGGCTCAAGTGGATGATCAAATGTTTATTTTTCACAATGTAAGTAGCAGAGGATGCCATTGTTGCGACCTCTAAATCTCATAACTTTCAGGAAATACATCTCTGAAATTGTTCAACGTTTCATATACTTTTTGAATTTCTGGAGATGCATCTCTGAAATATTGTAAAAGGTTTTTTCATACTTATATCTCTGGAATTTTCTTGCAATATGTTTTTTATTTATTTATAATTTTGTGTTCTTATTTTGCGTTAACTAATGAGATACCTAATTTCACCTTATAGGTATAATGGATGACAGAGTCGACAGACTGAGACATAACAGGGTTGTCCAGCACGCATCCGTTAGCGGAGCCATCGGGTTCTAGAGGCAGCAAGTACCTCTAGTCAGACAGAGACATCGTCTTCTAGGGAGCTATCTACTTTTGGGGATCGTGCTTCACCCCATGCCACTCTACCTTCTTCTTCTTCTAGTAGGAGACGAGATTCACCATCTGATGTGTCACTTCCCCCATCCTCCCACAGGCGTCAGGATTCACCAGTGCCACCTCCTACAGATCTAGTGTCACCTCCAAAGGGTGAGGATGCAAAACCACATGGTTTTATAGGAGGTTCATATGATCTGTCATTACTTCCTTTTTATCCATACCACACTACCATACATATATGGGACAAAGAGGTAGGCAGGTAACATTAGTTGGATTCTTTATTTTTTTATGCGTTAATTTTAATTTTAATTGCTATTCCGATATTGTTTATTACTGAGATTTATTATTTTTGGAAAATCGCAGGTGCGTGATCCCCAAAAGTTTATGAATCATGAGAAAAAGATTGTTTGCTTGCCTCAGCCGGATGAGGAGTGGTTTTAGTCGGTTATGACCTTATCTAGATCGAGTGACCTATTAATAACCGGTTACACTTTGGTCAACCACAATATGCTTAATGCATTCGTGGAGAGATGACATTCTGAGACGTCTTCTTTTCATCTCCCGCATTGTGAGATATTTATCACACTGGACGATGTCTCGTGTTTGTTACATCTTCTAATCATGGGGAAGTTCCTCGATCATGGTAGGATGACCAAAGACGAGGCAGTCGAGATAATGGTGGAGCATCTGGGGGATGATCCAGAGAAGGCGATTGAGCATATGGATAAGACCAGGGGTGCTCATGTTAGGTTTGAGTTTCTGAAGAAGATATATGATTAAGAGATCATTACTGCAGAGGTGGCAGATGGTGATTCTGAGCAGGCGACAATACACAGGGCCCGTGCTTTGATGGCACATTTTCTTTTTTTTGGTTGGTACCTGAATTTTTTGGGACACGAGTGCCACCTATACTGATGTTGCATGCCTCCAGTATTTCTTGGATCTAACTCAGATCCATGAGTACAATTGGAGGGCGACTTGCCTGACCTATCTGTATTTGAAGTTGAGAGATGGATGTCGATGGAGGACAAAACAAATCACAGGCAATAGGACACTACTAGTGGTAATATTTTTTTTATCCTTGAATGTTTTTTATGACAAAACTATTGTTTTAGTCCTTTAAATTATTTTAAAATATCAAATTAGTCCCTTAAATTTTTTTGTAACGCTTTGGTCCCTTTTTAAAAATCTCCGTTACAATAAATTGCAAACTCATATACCATTTGAACTGGTTTTTCGCGCTGATCACGAATATGCAATCAAATTTATCAAACGAGTTAGGGTTCATGAGAATCATGTAAAAATGGATGAAATACATAAGAAAAAATCATCGATTCGATCAAAGTACACAATCAAACGCAAAACTAATTACATATTCGTGATCAGCGTGAAAAATCAGTTCAAATGGTATATGAGTTTGTAATTTATTGTAACAGGAATTTTTTTAAAAGGACCAAAGTGTTACAAAAAAAGCTTAAAGGACTAACTTGATATTTTAAAATAACTTAAAGGCCTTAGACACTAGTTTTGCTTTTTTTTTATCTTATCTTTTTTATTTCATATTTAAAAACTATTGTCGATAAATCTTGATCCCTGAGTACATTAAAGAATGGCCTTGTGCCTGTGCTTTTATTTCGCTGAGAAGGAACCAGACGGTCGAGGCTTTCAGGTTCTACCTTGACTGTTTGGTTGTTGAGGAAATGCACTTCAACATTTACGTGGATCATCGTGAGACACAACCTTTGACGATATATCGATATACTCCAGATGGCTGACCTGCGGATCGCATATCACTGCTCCTCATCTGCCAGAGCGCGTCATACGGAAGTTTGGGTACACCCAAACCATTCAGAAACACTCTGTTGTCTCTACTCCTTTTGCCTTGTCTCATGGAAAAATAGATGAGATGTTTGCTGATTATAAGAGTCACTTGGTACCGGAGGAGGCTCGGGCTACCATATCTCCGTATGACTGGAGCTACGTAGACGGATACATAAAGTGGTTCTTCAGGGTTTCACATTCGTACATGGTGCTGACTGCTCCAAGAGATCCGTCGAGACCAACTCATCAGAAGATTCTAGAGGAGCAACAAGCTCAGCTATATCATAATGAAGATGCATTGCCTCAGTGTCGCCGCATAGTGGAGATTGCGCGGGCAAACATTGACGAGAGTATTTTTCCTAATGGGTATGCTGTCATGCGAGTCTTGGATGTCATGGTGGCAGAGGCACAGGGAGCACTGTTATACCAGAGACATCACCGGAGGACGGGGTGGTTGATGGAAGATGAGGCATATGAGGTAGATGAGAGGTTGTCAGGCACACCCAGTAGTAACATGTTATTATTTTGATATAGTGCTATTGTTTGTACTTTATTTCTGACATTATTACTACATTTTGGATCTCATGTTGTACGGTATTTTACTATTCTATTGCTATATTATTTTCGACACATGCAATACTAGTCTTTTATTAATTTGTACGTCAATTTTTTCATCTGAAAACAAATACACAACTCATTATAAAAAAAAAATCATTCTTATACACTTTAGAGATGTATCTGCATAATATCATCGGAGATGAATGTAAATAGGTTATGGGTGACGTGTTCTGAATATATAAAATGATTTCGCAAATACATCTCTGAAATACCACAACGTTTATTTCAGAAATAGGGCGCATCCAAAAATGTATCTCCGAAATCAAATAACATATGTAAAAATTCATCAGGTATGGTAAAAGTCTATAGAGTGTGCTAAAAAAATGTTCAAATTTTAAAGGAGTGGGATGGTATATTGAATAGATATACTTTTTTTTTAGTTTTATAGAAGAAATATTATGTTTTACAAATGTTTTTCTCACTTACTTGTCGTTTTCTCTTAAAGGTTTTAGTTCGTTTGATTAATCCAACAGACATGAGTGATCACATGAGAGAATACGGCAGGAGGGATACCGATCCCATTTTTGAGAAACCGACCTAAGGCTCTTCTCTCCTCTCCTCTCCTCCGCCTTCTCATCAAAACAAACTCACGCCGCCGTTTTCTTCCTCCGCCGTAACTCCGCCTTCTATTCAGCCATTGCCAATCACACAAAGCTCTCTATACCCAAACCCTTCACTGCCAGTGCCAGGGCTTCATTTTATTGTTCAAGGTTTGTATATTTCTTGTTTATTTTATTTTGTTGCTTCATATACTCACATTCTCTGCCATTACTGATTTTTTCCTCAAAATATTTGATCTATATCAAGATGACCACAGTTTAATCTATATTAGATAAAATCTTACACTGGAGGCATTTTAATTTTGAACTAGTCGTGACATGCTATGCGAATTATCATTTAATTCAAGGTTTCCATTGCATGAGTTATTGCCCTGTGTAATTAGCTTTACTGTATGTTTGGTTTCAAGTTCGGAGCATTATTATTCTGGATGCCTAGAATTGATTCTGACTTGTTTGGTTACAATTAGCTAAAGTTACCTATATGTAAGTTTATGATTGACAATAACTGGTGACATTTTTGAATTTTTTAATTTAATCAGAAGATACTTTCATGCAGAGATTCGATGACGAGAACACCATTCAGTTACTAGTTTTCCTCTGCTAACAAGTTGTGTATGGAGCTGTGCTGGTTTATTTCTTGACATCTTTGTAGTGGAAGGCAAATAAGTGGCTTCTAATCCTGGAAATTTGAATTCTTATTTAGATTCACAGTGAATAGCTGATAGAAATGATTGTAGCTAGACATTTCTCTCCTTCAAAGCTTAAACCGCTCTTTTATTTATCACTCCTTTCCGACTGCAAAAACCATGTGCAGTCTAATCTTTTTACAACCTTAACGCCAAACTCCCATCTCCATAGCCTTACAAAAATTTCACCTCATCCATCATGTAATTTATTTAGGTATTTCTCTTCACAGCCCGAAGAGTCAGCATCGAAACAAAAGTTACCGTTCTCCCGTGAGGGTAATTATGATGAAGGCACTTCCCAATCTCTTCGTGTATGCCCTGGTTGTGGGGTTTGTATGCAAGATTCCAACCCAAAACACCCTGGTTATTTCATCAAACCATCTGTGAAGGACATAAATTATAAACTGTATACCCATCTTGAACCTGTTGCACAAGAGCCTGAATTCTCTAACACCGTTAAAAAAGGGTTTGTTATTGAACCAGAAAAGCTTAATAATATTAGTGACGCTGACTTGGTCAGAAAACCGGAAAAACCAGTGGTATGTGCACGCTGTCATTCGTTGAGGCACTATGGGAAGGTGAAGGATCCAACTGTGGAAAACTTGTTACCCGATTTTGACTTCGATCATACAGTGGGAAGGAAGTTGGCATCAACGAGTGGGACCCGTTCAGTGGTGCTTATGGTTGTGGATGCAGTGGATTTTGATGGGTCGTTTCCAAGGAAGGTTGCAAAGTTGGTTTCTAAGACAATTGAAGATAACTCTTCTGCTTGGAAGCAGGGTAAGTCAGGGAACGTGCCTAGAGTAATACTTGTAGTCACAAAGATTGACTTATTGCCTAGTTCATTGTCGCCGACAAGATTGGAGCATTGGATTAGGCAAAGAGCTAGAGAGGGTGGCATTATTAAGATTACTAGTTTGCACATGGTGAGTGCGCTCAGAGATTGGGGACTTAAGAACCTTGTGGATGATATTGTTGGTTTGGCTGGATCTAGAGGGAGTGTGTGGACTGTTGGAGCTCAGAATGCAGGAAAGAGTACGTTAATAAACTCTATAGGAAAGCATGTTGGAGGGAAGATTACACATCTGACGGAAGCACCTGTTCCAGGGACTACGCTCGGCATTGTTAGAGTCGAGGGTGCTCTTCCAAGTCAGGCAAAGTTATTTGATACACCCGGCCTTCTCCATCCTTACCAGATTACAACAAGGTTGATGAGGGAAGAGCAAAAACTTGTTTACATGACCAAGGAGTTGAAACCTAGGACATATAGAGTTAAGGTTAGTGCACTGAAATACTAATTGACTTTAATATTATATGCATGCCGATGCTCATTTGCGCTCTATTGTTGTTTCATCTTTTGTGATTTGTTAAAATCTTTTGTGCTTCATTCTTTTACCAATTAATTGTGGTAGGCTGGTCATTCGATTCACATAGCTGGTCTTATGAGATTGGATGTAGAAGAAACGTCCCTGGATACTATCTATGTCACGGTTTGGGCATCTCCTTATCTTCCTCTGCATATGGGTAAAGTAGAAAATGCAACTAAAATGTTCCAAGAACATTTTGGACACCAATTACAGGTATTGTCTTTGCTCATTTCAATTGACTAGTCATTTTAAGCAATATCTAGATATTCAATTGCCATGATATGCTTATGTTGGTGAAGTTTTTATGTATTGGTAGGTAGAGTGCTTGTAGATAGATATCTATGTTGCAAGAAAAGACGCAAGCTTCTCTTTTGGTTCATAGGCATTATTCATTATGTATTACAGTTCCCTCTTGTATAACACCAGTCTGAATTTTCCTTTGTTCAGCCACCAATTGGAGAGAAACGAGTCGAAGAATTGGGGAATTGGGTGAGAAGGGAATTTCATGTTGGTGGAAACAGTTGGGACTCAAGTTCTGTAGACATTGCTGCTGCTGGCCTTGGTTGGTTTGCCATTGGACTTAAAGGAGAAGCTGTGTTGGGTGTTTGGACTTATGAAGGAGTTGATGTCGTTCAGCGAAATTCTTTGATACCCTATAGATCAAATACTTTTGAAGTTACAGGATTTACTGTATCGAAGATTGTCTCACACTCTGACCGTGCTTCAAATAAGCCACGTCAACAAAATGACAAGAAGACGAAACGGATCGACTCAAAATCGCTATCCAGTTCGGTTGAATCACCACTATTGACCTCTGATGGAGGCATATAATAATGATGTCAGTTTGGAGGAAAGCGAAAGGATTACACCGATAATTTCCGACTTACAAATATCTTAGTTTTATAAGATAGTTTTGCAGTAATGTCTTATCCAAAATCCAATCTAAATTAAGTCTGATCTATATCAGATTCCTTGTTTGTTTGAAAGTGGTGTCAAAATAGTTTCAGAAATATTTTATGTTGTGTTTTGTAGTTTATCATTGCAGATCAGAATTGGCTCTCAATGTTTAGATCCTTCTGAGTTAGTTGAAGAGGCTTAATAAGATTATTAACTTTGCATACACACTGGTTCTCGTTTGAGAATTAAAATTAAACTATTTATTTTAAATATATGAATAGTAGTATGCATTGAAATTGTGGCGCATTTTTTTTTCATGATAAAAACATTTTATTTTATCATGTTATAATTTATTTATTTTTATCTTTTGATTTTATCATTTATCTTTTTAAAATATTATATTAACGATGTTATCTTTTTATAAATAAATAATCACTTGTACCACAATTTTGTGATGTTAAGGGATTATAGAAATATGGTTAATCGAACCATCTACCTGATCTGTCTGAACTGAATTGCACTTAATCACATAAAATTTGAACAATTTAAAAACGGAATTAACTATTGTAAATAATTTAGATAATCAAATTTAAATTAATTTAAATTGTTTAAATAACGTTTAAAATATGTTATTTTAGTTTTTCTAAATAAAAAAGTATTTTTTTAAAATAAGAAAATATTTTAAATAATCTTTTCGTATTTGTAAGTAGGTGTTTTTTTTTAATTATTTTAGTCCTTAAATTTTTTTTTAGATGAGGTCTTTAAGTGTTGAGTATCATTTGGTTTTAATTTTAACATTAACAATCCGTTAAAAAAAAAAAAAAAAAAGACAACAAACGTATGGTGATGTGGTACCAATAACATGGTATGGAAGGATGAAATGCAAAAACAATAAAAATAATAATTACAAAACATCTTCTTTTTTCTCAATCCATCTCCGACCTCCATTTTTTCTCACCTTCAAATTCCATTTTTATCCTCTATTTTTCCTCATCTTCAAACTCCATCTCCAACCTCCATTTTTTCCACCTTCGTTCTATAAACTCCATTTCAAAAAACAGCCACCTTTCCTTCAATTTTCTATCTCATTCTTCAAAGAATGTTTATGTTTCTCTTCTCACCAACCCCATCATTCATGGATCTCCATAAGTAGATTCAGAGTTTCTATGTCAGTTCCTGATCAAACACATTTCAAAGACCATGATATAGTTTGTTTTGTTTTGGAATTAGAAATGTGAGAAGTTACGAAAGCTACGACGGATGAGAATTTTCAATGCGACAGATCGGGGGTGTACATGCAATATTAACACTATGGCGCTTAAGTCAGTATGTTAATAATGAGAGAGTATTACAATTGTGTTTGAAACTTGTTATCTGAAATGAAGGCATTCTGTATATATAGGGAAGATGAATAATTGTCTTGTTGTCTTTCAAACGTGAAAAGCGGAAGACCGTTGGATATGCTTAGAGTCTGTATCTTTTGTAGCATGAAAACACGATAGTCCAGTGTCTAGAAAAATATTTTAGAAGTCATAGGAGTGACTTTGCTAGCACATTCAAAATTGGGGTACTTCGTCTCAGGGTGACCAAACCATCATAGATGTAGCCAGAACGAGAGTGATATACTCGGATCGAGGGTTTGAAGGATTTTGGTCCCTGGTTGTCGATCGTGCTTCTTGTAACTCCGTTGCTTACAATGTCAAACATTTATTACGAATACTTTAAGAGGAATCTTGGCGTTGTCATTTTCTTTCATCTTTTTTGCTACAATCGGGTACCCAGACTCGATCAAGAGGACATGAGTTGGTTTAATTAGTGCCGACGATATGGGTTTTTTGAGGTTTTCTCGAATTACCACCTTTCGAGGACCGATTATTTTTTGTTACCCCCTTCACTCTCTGGCTCATGTAATTGTATGTTAGGTCAAGTTGGGAGTGAAAGGTAGGTTTAAACCTTTATTTCCTCATTGTTGATTGCCAAAACACTTTCTCTTGGAGAATGGCTCATATGTTTATAATAAACGTAAATTTTTTGTAGATATTTTTCCATAAGAAAAAAAAGAATTTAATGGACTTTATTGGCCACTTGGCCTATATCAGAAGTGTGGCTCCTTTGAATAAAGTTGAGAAAGAACATTGAAACGTTTAATAGATGTCTCCCTGTTGGCGGGGTCTGGTTCTCGTGAAGGTCGTCGGGTTATCTTAGGTAAACTTGAAATTTCCTGCACTTTTATTGTTGATTCAACTCTTCTTTGTATCCACGTCGAAATAATGTGCAAATACAATGGAATGCAAGGTAAGGATCTGGGTCTTAAAGTGGGGAATACAACTATCGGGTATCGTTGCTGACCTTCCCCTTTTCCTCGGACCTCATTAGAATGTTACTCTCTTGTATGCTCCTATGGGTTCATATGTGAATCTTGACTATCGGGATAATATTTTTCGTGAACGTCATAATTCATTCTTTGAAGATGATTAATAACTTTTGTCAATCTTTTTGGGCAAGCTCTAAGAGATAAGTAGACTACCCTGGTCCGTTTAGCTAGGCAAATTTCTATTGCTCTATCTCTAGCCAGATCTGGCCGTACGGAAGCTCTTCGGACAAACCGGTAACATGAAGAAAGGAGTCAACTTGAGAGAAATGCGTATAGTTTAACTTTTCATTGGGATACCAATTTAAGATAATTGCAGAAAGCCTAGGTATATCTTCAAGAAGTTCATATAATTTTAACTTCGTTCAACCTTTTTGACATTGTAGATAGTCAGGTGATGCATCTATCAAAAATTTGGATAAAAGGACTCGGGTTCTCGATTCTACCTAGAGAGCATTGGAGTTTTTGCACAGCCAAAATGCTTATCTATTAAAAAAAATGAAAGAATGTGCTTTTGTGAATCTTGGGGCGATTATATAGTCTTTCGAGAATGCTCTGCAACAAGTGGAACATTTCCATCATCCGCTTGTCATTTCAAAGGAGTAAGTCCGACCAGGCTAGATTCTCAAAGATAGAAGGTAGTCTTGATCCTTGACTAGGATCCATGCATCATTTTTTATGTACGTTTCTCTAGAGTGTCTGTAATTGCACTTTATTTTTGCTATTAAGTGTGTTTGTTATATTTTGTCATGCTTTTATCCCTTAGCGTTGTGATTTGTTTATATACCTACACTTTATGGAGAATTTATTTTCCCGTAAGAGATTTCAAATGAGGAATACCAAAATGTAAATAACCTTGTGTAATTACCAATTTTTCCTGAGCGAATGGAATTAGAATTTTGTCGGGTTTCTCATCTCAGCTCATAAACACTGTTTGTTTAAACTATTACCTTTTGTTCAGTAGCTTTTATCGTGTTCCTTTTACTGCGACTTTCCATATAGTTAAAGTTGGGAAGTGTCAGAGTTTGATTTTGAGCTTTTGGATCTTTCGTGAAGCTGGGTTCAATTGATTTACTTATTCACGGCATATTGGTTCAGCTAAATGCGATCATGTTTCAATCTTGCATTCACAGTAAAAAGAGGGCATGAAACTGGCTAGGTGTGGCCATATTTTGAATTGCGTTATGTGTCAGAGAGAAACATTCATAGTCAAGGGTAGAAGATTTACATCTCTGCCCTGAGGCAAATCTTGGATCAAGATGGAAGTCTTTAGGCTCCACCACCATCGTCCTTAAATTGGCTATATCATAAAGAGATACGCCAACTATGCATAAATGTGAGAATGCCTTTGACATGAGGTATTTGAATTTTGTATTTGGGCATACAAAGAATTTTAAATAGCACCCATAAGAGAATTGATTGCTTTAGTCAGATGTACAAAGCATTACCGACAACTCCCATGAATTCCAAAAGTGTGTAAATTGTTGTGGAGAATTAATTGTTGTAGTCGAATGTGCAAATCATCTCCGACAACATCCCTAAACTTTAAAGGCGCACTCGGAGTTGAGGGGTTAATTGCTTTAGCTGGACGTGCAAGGCGTCTTCGACAACACCTCTGAATTTTTCAGGTTGGGCATCTACTGTGTTGGTTGTACCCCGGTTTCGTCATTACTGAATGTAACCACAGATAAACAAACAGTTCGGAATTTAAGTAACTTTGATTATAACAAAGAATTGCTTGTCTATACTACATGTCATTTTTCTCGTTAGTATACAAATATGAGCGTAATAGGAAGAACAAAAATAAATATAACCAAGGGGGTATTCAGTTGCTTATTATATTTTTTTATAAAGGTATTTTCTTCGCTCAACCATGTCTAGAAGTATGGGTATCCAAAATTTTGAGCTCCCTTATGAGGGAGGCCATGTTGATCCATTATTGTATTTTTTCCTTGGTCGCGCTAAAGAGTATTGTGTATCTTTTTGGCTGCTCTGAGATCGGCGTATCAGCTTCACATGAAAGTTATGGTATTTGAGTTTTGGGTGCACAAGTGAGGCTACTGCATATAGTGCCACAATGAAGGGTTGACCTAAGATGCAATTTAAAAGACTCATGCATAGAATGACTAAAAATTGGGTGTTAATAGATCAAATGTTTTTATCTTCCCCTACGAATACCTTTAACTCTACATATCCCTAGGGATGAGTTGTATTCCCATTAAACGCTTGTAAATCCAAGTTGTCATATAGTATTAGGTTTCTTCAATCTAAGCATATTTATTGAATAGTGAGGAATAAAGGATATCACATGAGCTTCCTTTATGAATTAAATTTTGCAAGACGTCGAATTATCCAATAATGTATGTGATTACTAAAGGAAATAACTCATTTAAGATGCCCCGACCTTTTCTGAATCCCGAAATCCCAACATGGGTCGGTCAAGAGTTTTGGACAATGAGTTACCCTCATTCTTATAGACGACTGTCGCTACTGCGAAAATCGGCGCCGGCTGACAGAAGAGTCGCCACCGTGCGTTATTTATCCCTCAGAGCGGGAAAGGAAACGCTCGAAGTAAACCTCGCAAAAAACGGGGAAAAGGTATGGTCATCGCAACCATAGCCTGGGTTCGGGAGTCGGTTACGCAAGGGGAAGGTATTAGCACCCCTCACGTCCGTCGTACTCGACGGGATCCACGCTTGCTTGGGTTGTCTACTGGATGCAAAACAATCTTATCTACGGCTGCTAAATCTAAAGGGAAGGGAATTGACTCGATAGAGCGTCGCACTCTATGCCTACGTATTCTCAAGAGAGAAAGTCAGAGTCAACGTAGTTCGGGACTACAGGGAAAAATTGGCTCGCCAAGACCTCGCGTCTTGTGCCTACGTACTTCCACTGGATGGAAGATCAGAGCTTTACGTAGTTCAGACTAACTACGGCTAAACAAACATTCTCACACAGCAGTGAGAAAACAACTGGTTTCACAGGGTCGGGAACCTATGGTCAAAACTATGGCTGAGTCTCAAATGCACTCGGGCAAGAGAGAAAAAGGGTTGCAATTAGTCGTCAGCGGGAAAGTCTCGATCGCACAGCCGCGAGAGAACAAAAGGTTAGTCGTTAGTGTGCTCGCTAGGATATCGCATCCTATGCCTACATATCTTCGTCTGGTACGAAGAATCAGAGCAGCTGTAGTTCGGCTACTATCGGACCACAGCTCAAATCTCGTTTTATTCATCTCTGAAAAATGATTACAATGGGTGCATACTGAAATAAATCTCCTAGGAAACGCTATCCTATTCTATCTTGAAAAATCGACTGAAAATAGCCCCCTAACAAATGGGCCTCTAATTCTAACCTAGAAGTCGAAAAATAAAGTCTATGAAAATACCTCTAAAAGAAAATGCTTTAAAAAATATTAAACCTACTCCAATATTTTTTCTCTTTTTTTCTCCTTTTCTTTTTAACATATTTTTCATATTTTCTTATTGAATATTTTTCTCTATTTTTTTCACAAATATTTCTCTATTTTTCTTCACAATATCTATCTATTTTTTTTTTACAATATTTCTCTATTTTTTTCCCAACATTTTCTTTCCTCTATTTCTTTTTCTATTTTCTCTTTTATTATTTTTTTCTATTTCTTTCCAAATTTATTTTCTTTCTCACTTCTTTTCCTTTTTTTTTTGTGTAACAAGTAAAAAGTAAAAAGAAGAAAATAAAATAAAAGGGCTGGGGGTGTGCTGTTTACAAGGGATTACAGAGAAAATAAAGAAAACAAATAATCTGGGCCCAGCCCAAGTCTCCCCAAAAAATGCAGCAGGGGGTGCGTTATGGAACTTGGGGGTTGCTGGTAGCAGCGTTGGGCTTAAGCCCAACGTTTGTCCAAAAAACAGGAGAAGGCGCTGATCAAAAATTGTAAGTGGGCCTGGCCCGTTCCCTTCTTCCTCCTTTCCCCATTCTCAGCTGAAACCCTAGCTTCTGTCTCTCTTCTCTCATCTCCAATGCGCCGCCGTCGCTCCTTGACGTCCACTCTCCACCTTCTCCATTCTCACCTCCGTCTCCTTCATCCAGACAACCTTCTTATCATCAAATCTTGAACCCGAAAAACAATATGAATATTATGCTCAACAACGAACACTCAATCAACGCAACTTTACTCACAGCTTGAAGATCTCAGAAGGAATTCTAAAAAAAAGGCGATGGTCTATGTTCTTGATAAAAACCTGATGATGTTGGAGGATTGAAATAGTGATGAAGGTTGATGAAATGGAGGTGGTAGGTTGAAGGAGCAATCTGGAGACGCGTTGAAGGTGGATTTCTGGAAAGATAATTGTTGAACTGGAGAGTTGGAGATCTGATAGATGACGAACATGATGATGGAGATTCATCCTTCTGATGATGATGGAGATTCATCCTTCTGATGATGATGGAGTTCGTTGATGCGTGGAGATGAGGATGAGGTTCATCGTTCTGATGGAGTTCTTGAATGGTTGAACGTGGACTCTGAGAAGTTGTGTTGAATGAATCTGGTCTTGATGATGAACACTCGTGGATGTTGATGATGGAAGACGAAGGGGATTATTGATTCTGGTAGGATTAATGGTGGTTTCTGGAGTTTGTGGTGGCCGGAGAAGGAGGTTTAGGTTTCCGGTGATGAGGGTTAGGGGAAGGGATGAAGATGAAGGGAGGAAGAAGATGAAGGGATGTGGCCGGATTCTGGGAATTTGGGGGCTCCGGCGACGGTTGGTGGTGGCCGCCGGCCATGCAGGCCGGCCGGCGGTGGCTTTCAGGCGAAGGTTCTGGGGTGGACACGTGGGGACGATGGTGGATGGAGTGTGTGCATGTGGGACGCGTGTCCCACGCGTGGCTGAGAGAGAGAGAGGGAGTGGATACGTGGCGTGATTTGGTGCAGAAATGTGGGACCTCCTCCTTTTGGACACGTGTGTGCAGCTAGCTTTTTATGCTGAGTCTTCGCTGGATTGTTCTGGAAGCTTCCAGCACACACTGGAAAAAGCTGGATTTAGCTGGAATAGATTTGGACGTTGCTGGACTTTTTTGCTGAGTTTTTGGACGAATTGGGCTTGGACAAAAAACATTCTGGGCCACGAAAATGAATAAAAACCCACAAAGAAATCTGAATTGAATTAAAAACTAAACTAATACTCAATTAAACCTAATAAATCTAATTGACTCTAATTAAAACTCTAATAAACCTATTAAGAAAAAATCTAATAAATTTCTATAATATCTAAAATTAAACATTTAATTTCTATTTATCCTAATTTCTATTATTCTATTAATATCTAATAAAAGAAAAAAACCTATTTATTTAGTAAGGAAAAAATCTATATTAAAACTCTATTTATTAAGGGAAGGTCTATATTCTACCTCTAAAATTAAAAACAATTAATTTCTATTAACAAAACTATTCTATATTATTTAAATCTATTTAAAAATCCTATTAAACCCTAAAATGAATTTAAAATCTATTTATTCTATAAAATGCTAAAAATTGATTTAAAAAGAATTAAAAATAGCAAAAATTCTATTAAATCCTAAAAAATGATTTAAAAGCTATTTAAACCCTAAAAAAATCCTATAAAATCCAGAAAAATCCCGATAATTCCCAGAGGGACAAAATAAGCACCGAACTGGTACAAAAATAATCGGTAAAAATAAACGGGCACCGAAATATCCCAAAAATCGATTCTACTGATCAAAAACACCTGAAACACGAGACGGGAGCTGTGATCCCTGATAAAATCAATACAAATGAAAAATGCAATGTATGCGATATGCAGATGCGAATGCGGTTATGCGTCGAAACATCGAGCCAAATGCGAGACCCGGTTGGTCAAATTTTGGGGTGCAACAGCTGCCCCTATTCAAGCGGCTTCTACCTGAGTGGGTGAAGAGCGCTCAGCCTTCAAACATTCAAGGTAGATGACGGTTGAATACAAATGGAACCCTGAAATTTGCCAACCGCAAGAATGTACTGCAAAACTGCTTGAGGAATAGCTTCCAATAAACTGAAGTTTGGTTGTAACGGCAACATCTGGTCAATTTTCTGATAAAATTTTCTTCTCCTTTTCAACACCTGTGTGACGCCACAAGTATCGAAATAATGCTTCATAAAGCAAACACCTTGATTCCCATCTCTCTCGTGGGATCAAATCTGGTCAACTCACAGTTCATTGCGAACTTGAGGACAATTCTCCTGGGGAATTCTGAATGGAACTGCCTGGCACCTGTTTTGACAAAGGGGGGCAGCTTCAGAAGTCTGATATATGTCAATCTTTGTTGTTGTTGTTGTTTTTTTTTTTTTTTCCGATGCTGACGTAACACCCAAATATGAAGAATCACTCCGCTGGGGAAGACGAGAAGCTGAACCACACAACTCTGCAGGTGAACAAATTCGAAATCCAATAGGTAACCATCTTGGTCTATGTTTCGACATGCGTATGCTTGATAATGATGCAATGCCCTATATGATATGTAAATGCTATACATTCTGTTTGAAAATGCGAGGCCCAGATGACATGGATACACTATATGTTTGTATAAATGCTATGACTATATATGCAAATGCTAATGCATGCTCGAGCTGCCAGAGAACACCAGGTCTGAAAACCACTTGGCAAAATAAATGCCGAAGGAAACATCAACTCTACTGGGGATGACCTGAAGTCACAGAACCATCTCAGCAAAATAAATGCTGGAAACGAGAAATCAAATCCGCTGGGGATAACCGCCCTGCTGGAGAAATGAAAAGGCAACCCTGCTTGACGACTTCACTGGGGAAAGAAAACAACTCTGCTTGGGGATGCTTTCTTCAAACCATTGGCAACTGATTGCACTCCGCGGGGATTGACCCAAGCTGAGGTTGATTACGCGCAGCACACTGCTGGAAATGCTCCTACTATCGAGGATATCAATCTTAATCTGCTGCAGATACTCCTGATCCTACTCTGACACGGGGTAAAAGACAATCTCGACTCTTCCTGGGATAATAAGCAACTTTCATCTGCTGAAGAGTGGCAATTCTGATTCAACAAGATCCACAAGGAATTCAAACATTACTCGGAGCACTGTATCTGTCGAGCTTCGTATCGGGAAACCTGACAACATGCGAGTCATTGGGAAATATTGTGTCAGATCTCTTTAGGGTTTTTTTAGTTCTTCTGGTTTAGAATAAACATGGACTATGTACACAGTGGAATATATAAGAAATACTAGACGAGAACTAGCATTCAAAGGTAGACTATCAGGCGAGAACTGATAGGAAAATAGGTTAGGAAAATTGATTTTCATCGATTTTGAACATCAGACAAGGCTGACTGGATAACAGACTGAGGCAAGACAACCAGGCGAGAACTGGCTGAAAGCTGACGTACACCAGGCGAGAACTGGTATAACACTTGAAGCAACGGTGACCAAACGAGAATTGGTTACCAATAAACTGCACCAGGACGGGAACTGCTGCTTACAATAAACTGCACCAGGACGGGAACTGATGCTTACAAAAGGTGGGCCAGACGGGAACTGGTTACCGGTTTTCCAGGCGAGAACTGGACTTTGGAAACGACTGGTTACTGACACGCAACAGGTTAAACTGCAGGATAATGATCCAATGACAACAAGATCTTCTTATTTGAAAGGTTTTTGATAAGGGTATTGACATGATTCCCCGATACTCAACTCTGGCTGGGGATAAACAAAGCTGGTTTGAATGACTTGCCCCTGGTACACTCAGCTGGGGATAACAAGACTATCTTGCACAACTTGCCCCAGTACAATTCTTCTTGCCCCAATCTAACTCTTGGGAATATTGCTCTGAACAGCTTGCTACGGGAAGACTTCGAGAATACTTGCCCCGACATCTGCACGACAAAAGAATTCAATCTCCAATTAAACACCTAACAACCCAGTTGATTTCAACATTCTCTGCGATGACTTGCCCCTGAATGAGCGTTCTAGCGACTCAACCCGATCTGATTATCCATTGGAAGCATCTGCTTTCAAATCTCAGCGCTCTGCATAATTGCCCCTGATTGGCTCCCGAGAAGACTCCCTCTGATCAACTGCTTTTCAAACACACTGCCCCTGCTCAACTGAAGCTTCGGGACTGGTCCTCAGACTGACTGATACTGAACTTACTGGAAGATAATGCCCCTGATTCATAAGGCTTCACAACATACACCATTCTGGTTCAGACTGCTGGATTACTCAGTCCTATTTGATTATTCCTGCTGGAATTTCTTTCATGCCAACTACTAACCTGCAATTTAGAATCGTCTGTCTACGAATGGTAATCTTAATGCAGTGCTCATGCAGATTTTGAAAAAATTTTGAGCTGTCACTCATTTACATGCATATGATTGAGAGTGACAAATGAACCAAAGTTCGAACGCAGTGCTTACGTGGTCAGTGAAAATACAACAAGGATGTGACTAGCAAGTCAAGAAGGAGTCAGGTTACTCAACCTTATCGTAATGCGCTTCAGACTAACCCTACCTCAATTAGGTCTTTTAAGGGTTGTATCGTGGTCGGGTTCACGGTTCGTGAAACAAAGGATATTCGGCTCAAATTTTGATTTGTACCCACCCCTTCTACGTGATGATCTCCGATCCTAAGGTTCAGTTAACCTGGCACAAGCACTTGCCTCTTCGAGAAGTATGTTGAATGGCAAGAACCTACAGTTAAGGGATTCACAAGCTTTTCTTCCAGAGTGATAGCTACTCCTTCTTCGCTTTCGGTGTCTGTGTACACGACTTTGTGATTTGCTGGGGAAAAATTTCTTTTGATCCCTTCTTTTTTCGTTCTTTTGATTCCCTAATTTTTGCCTGGACTGACTCCTTTTGAGTTCTTTTCGATTTTTTCGATTTCTTTTGAAGTCCAGCGGGATGCCCTGATTTTTGCCTAAGTATTAGCTTTCTCATCTCTTTACTTAGCGGGCTTTCTTTCTTTCTTTCTTTTTGGAACAAAGTCGTGTGACACTGGTTGTCTTGATTGCTCCGAAAGGATTGTAACTGTCTCACTCCTGATTGGTGAGGTTTGACCTTTTGAAGGTATAAACTGATTGGTCCTTGAAAGACAACACTCCTCTGCAAGACTTGAATGCTCGGTCAAGTTAACTGACAACTACCCTGCCCCGGGTTAAGATGTGAGGGTTTATAAGTCCGAAAAAACTTCTACTTCCTGGCTCGAAGTGGTTAACAAGGGACTAACTCCTTATATCTCCAGTGTTTGGGGAATTGAAACAATGCCTTGTACGTCATCGGTACGGTCTTATCTGAAAGCATACAATCATTGGTTATGAGTTTCAGTTTCGTCATCCTCCCTTTTAACTTTGCTAGTCACAGCGAAAAAAGTGGAGTGAATAAAAATGCAAGTGTCAGTGCAATGCAGTAAATGAGCGACAGCGACATGATTAATTCAGAAAAATGCATAGTCACTTTATTATTATCACCATTCGAAACATACAATGCTTAAAAAACAGGTAGTAACGGACAGAAAAAGAAACTACAAATGCAAATGATATAAAAGCTTTGAGAACTGCCACTGCCGAGGCGCCTGCCTGTCTGAACCACTGGCTTTTGCTGGGGAATACCCTTCTGAGTCTTCGAGCTTAGACAGCTGTTAGGGATGAACAAACAGAAATCCTTCTCGAAAGGAAATGCGATCCTGATCAATCAACTGTTGTACCTTCGCCTGAAATGCTTTACAATCTTCCGTTGAATGCCCCGGTGAGCCACCATGATAACCACACTGAACGTGGGGATTGTACCCAGGAGGGTAAGGTTCTGGAACTGGCTTAAGAGCTTTAGGTTCCACCAAAGACTTCTGGATCAAAGATGGTAGCAACTGGCTATACGGCATAGGCACTGGGTGAAAAGGAGCTTTCCTTCGTTCCAAGTTGTTGCGAGGTCTGTTCTGATTCTGCCGCTGATTCTGGTAACCTCGGCCACGAGTTCGCTGATTTGCATAAGATTCCTGATAGGGTGCCCCAGGCACGGCTGTCTGTTCAGTATACCAAGCCACGGGAGGTACTGATCTCAGATAAGATGATGAACCAACAAAATTCACTGATTCGCTTCGAGGATATTCAATCTTTGGCATGACTGAGTTGATCACAACTTCTTCTTCACTCTGATAGTCACAAGGATATTCAGTTTCACCAGCTTGATCATATGGAGTAATCTGAATTTTCCCCATTCTTATGGAGTACTCAAGGCGTTCTCCTAATGCTACCACGTCAGAGAAACTTGCCGGAACTCCGAGCAATCTTTTGAAGTACGGATATTGTAGGGAATCCACAAACATGCTTGCCAGCTCTTGGTCTAACAGCGGGGGACGCACTCTAGCAGCAAATTCTCTCCATCTCTGAGCATATTTCCTGATAGGTTCATTGATCTCTTGAGACAACTCTTGCAAATGCATGCGATAAGGAGCAATGTCTAGGTTGTAATCGTACTGCTTCAGAAAAGCTCTGGCTAAATCCATCCATGACTGAATCTGATTCCTCTCTAACTGCATATACCACCTCAAAGATGCCCCAGTCAGACTATCTTGAAAGCAATGGATCATCAACTTGTCATTTCGCGCAAACGCAGTCATTCTTCGACAGAACATCATCAAATGCAGCTTTGGACAGCTATCTCCCGTGTACTTCTCAAATTTCGGCACTTTGAACTTGTAAGGCAACACCAGGTCAGGAACCAAACACATGCCTACAGCATCCAGGTTGACAGCATCTTTGGCTTTCAAAGCTTTCATTTGCTCTTCCAACACTCGGACTCTTCTACCTTCGTCAAGGGCTCTTGGATCTACCATCCCAGCTGCTGGAATATCTCTTCGGTAATTCATCATAGGGAAAGCAACACCTTGATTGTTGATAGGAGGAGGACGCTCATTCTGGGCAACAAACTGCTCATGTCGATCTCGGTTCTCAACAGAAGGCTGTACAACTTGGTCTGCAGCAACGTTGTTCACTTGCGGGAAATCTTCCATGGAATCATACAGAGGGTTGGACGCCATAGTGAACCCTGTCAAGGTGTTAGGAGACTGGAAATTGCCTTCAGACATGGCTACCAATAATTTTCAGCTGACTTCGACACTTGATTCTGCTCAAATCTACTCAACCCCTAGGTAGGTCTTCTGACAATCAACAGCTGCTCAATCCAAACTCCGGGTAATCACCTTCAGGAAACAAAGGCTGGATCAGAACTCTGGCTAGCTGGAGGATGATATGCAATGCAACACTGATATGCGTATGATATGCAAAATGCAGCAAACAATGGGACCACAGCCCCCACACAAAATCTAAATACTGCTGCGGTGCTGACGGAGACGTTCTCTGAAAAGAAGACCAATATAACGGGTAGGTTGGAAGTCAAGTTTCCTGCACAAAAAACCCCCCCACTCACAGGTGTGGACCTATATCTGACAAGGTACGGCATCCTATGCGGTCGTCAGCGTCACAGACTTTCATGAGGAATGATACGATTCCCAGAAGGAGTGGCATCGTCATATCATGAAGAGGTCTCACTTAGCTAACTTCCAATTGATCGGTTCCCAGAGTCGACAATCCTCACGTCTGGACTTCCCCTCAGATCCTCAGGACCGGAAAGGAGCACCTCTGCGAGAACCTCTTCCGAGTGCGAATTTTCGTAGGGAACTGCGCCTGCTCAGCAGACAGGTTCGTCTACTACTTCTCCGCAACTATATCTAGGTGTATACTCATACTCGAGCCCAGGTCCGGCTTATCTCAATCATAGAATACCCGTAACACCCCAACAGCAACAGATAATATCGATAAATAAGCCCCAAATAGACAAGCAAACAAGCGCTAGGATTGACTCTCTCTTAGGGGACGTTGGATCCCAAATGCATAAGGACTATCGCAGTCCTTAGCAGCCAGGGGACGTTGGGTCCCCAGCAGAGTCGCCAGCTGTCGCTACTGCGAAAATCGGCGCCGGCTGACAGAAGAGTCGCCACCGTGCGTTATTTATCCCTCAGAGCGGGAAAGGAAACGCTCGAAGTAAACCTCGCAAAAAACGGGGAAAAGGTATGGTCATCGCAACCATAGCCTGGGTTCGGGAGTCGGTTACGCAAGGGGAAGGTATTAGCACCCCTCACGTCCGTCGTACTCGACGGGATCCACGCTTGCTTGGGTTGTCTACTGGATGCAAAACAATCTTATCTACGGCTGCTAAATCTAAAGGGAAGGGAATTGACTCGATAGAGCGTCGCACTCTATGCCTACGTATTCTCAAGAGAGAAAGTCAGAGTCAACGTAGTTCGGGACTACAGGGAAAAATTGGCTCGCCAAGACCTCGCGTCTTGTGCCTACGTACTTCCACTGGATGGAAGATCAGAGCTTTACGTAGTTCAGACTAACTACGGCTAAACAAACATTCTCACACAGCAGTGAGAAAACAACTGGTTTCACAGGGTCGGGAACCTATGGTCAAAACTATGGCTGAGTCTCAAATGCACTCGGGCAAGAGAGAAAAAGGGTTGCAATTAGTCGTCAGCGGGAAAGTCTCGATCGCACAGCCGCGAGAGAACAAAAGGTTAGTCGTTAGTGTGCTCGCTAGGATATCGCATCCTATGCCTACATATCTTCGTCTGGTACGAAGAATCAGAGCAGCTGTAGTTCGGCTACTATCGGACCACAGCTCAAATCTCGTTTTATTCATCTCTGAAAAATGATTACAATGGGTGCATACTGAAATAAATCTCCTAGGAAACGCTATCCTATTCTATCTTGAAAAATCGACTGAAAATAGCCCCCTAACAAATGGGCCTCTAATTCTAACCTAGAAGTCGAAAAATAAAGTCTATGAAAATACCTCTAAAAGAAAATGCTTTAAAAAATATTAAACCTACTCCAATATTTTTTCTCTTTTTTTCTCCTTTTCTTTTTAACATATTTTTCATATTTTCTTATTGAATATTTTTCTCTATTTTTTTCACAAATATTTCTCTATTTTTCTTCACAATATCTATCTATTTTTTTTTTACAATATTTCTCTATTTTTTTCCCAACATTTTCTTTCCTCTATTTCTTTTTCTATTTTCTCTTTTATTATTTTTTTCTATTTCTTTCCAAATTTATTTTCTTTCTCACTTCTTTTCCTTTTTTTTTTGTGTAACAAGTAAAAAGTAAAAAGAAGAAAATAAAATAAAAGGGCTGGGGGTGTGCTGTTTACAAGGGATTACAGAGAAAATAAAGAAAACAAATAATCTGGGCCCAGCCCAAGTCTCCCCAAAAAATGCAGCAGGGGGTGCGTTATGGAACTTGGGGGTTGCTGGTAGCAGCGTTGGGCTTAAGCCCAACGTTTGTCCAAAAAACAGGAGAAGGCGCTGATCAAAAATTGTAAGTGGGCCTGGCCCGTTCCCTTCTTCCTCCTTTCCCCATTCTCAGCTGAAACCCTAGCTTCTGTCTCTCTTCTCTCATCTCCAATGCGCCGCCGTCGCTCCTTGACGTCCACTCTCCACCTTCTCCATTCTCACCTCCGTCTCCTTCATCCAGACAACCTTCTTATCATCAAATCTTGAACCCGAAAAACAATATGAATATTATGCTCAACAACGAACACTCAATCAACGCAACTTTACTCACAGCTTGAAGATCTCAGAAGGAATTCTAAAAAAAAGGCGATGGTCTATGTTCTTGATAAAAACCTGATGATGTTGGAGGATTGAAATAGTGATGAAGGTTGATGAAATGGAGGTGGTAGGTTGAAGGAGCAATCTGGAGACGCGTTGAAGGTGGATTTCTGGAAAGATAATTGTTGAACTGGAGAGTTGGAGATCTGATAGATGACGAACATGATGATGGAGATTCATCCTTCTGATGATGATGGAGATTCATCCTTCTGATGATGATGGAGTTCGTTGATGCGTGGAGATGAGGATGAGGTTCATCGTTCTGATGGAGTTCTTGAATGGTTGAACGTGGACTCTGAGAAGTTGTGTTGAATGAATCTGGTCTTGATGATGAACACTCGTGGATGTTGATGATGGAAGACGAAGGGGATTATTGATTCTGGTAGGATTAATGGTGGTTTCTGGAGTTTGTGGTGGCCGGAGAAGGAGGTTTAGGTTTCCGGTGATGAGGGTTAGGGGAAGGGATGAAGATGAAGGGAGGAAGAAGATGAAGGGATGTGGCCGGATTCTGGGAATTTGGGGGCTCCGGCGACGGTTGGTGGTGGCCGCCGGCCATGCAGGCCGGCCGGCGGTGGCTTTCAGGCGAAGGTTCTGGGGTGGACACGTGGGGACGATGGTGGATGGAGTGTGTGCATGTGGGACGCGTGTCCCACGCGTGGCTGAGAGAGAGAGAGGGAGTGGATACGTGGCGTGATTTGGTGCAGAAATGTGGGACCTCCTCCTTTTGGACACGTGTGTGCAGCTAGCTTTTTATGCTGAGTCTTCGCTGGATTGTTCTGGAAGCTTCCAGCACACACTGGAAAAAGCTGGATTTAGCTGGAATAGATTTGGACGTTGCTGGACTTTTTTGCTGAGTTTTTGGACGAATTGGGCTTGGACAAAAAACATTCTGGGCCACGAAAATGAATAAAAACCCACAAAGAAATCTGAATTGAATTAAAAACTAAACTAATACTCAATTAAACCTAATAAATCTAATTGACTCTAATTAAAACTCTAATAAACCTATTAAGAAAAAATCTAATAAATTTCTATAATATCTAAAATTAAACATTTAATTTCTATTTATCCTAATTTCTATTATTCTATTAATATCTAATAAAAGAAAAAAACCTATTTATTTAGTAAGGAAAAAATCTATATTAAAACTCTATTTATTAAGGGAAGGTCTATATTCTACCTCTAAAATTAAAAATAATTAATTTCTATTAACAAAACTATTCTATATTATTTAAATCTATTTAAAAATCCTATTAAACCCTAAAATGAATTTAAAATCTATTTATTCTATAAAATGCTAAAAATTGATTTAAAAAGAATTAAAAATAGCAAAAATTCTATTAAATCCTAAAAAATGATTTAAAAGCTATTTAAACCCTAAAAAAATCCTATAAAATCCAGAAAAATCCCGATAATTCCCAGAGGGACAAAATAAGCACCGAACTGGTACAAAAATAATCGGTAAAAATAAACGGGCACCGAAATATCCCAAAAATCGATTCTACTGATCAAAAACACCTGAAACACGAGACGGGAGCTGTGATCCCTGATAAAATCAATACAAATGAAAAATGCAATGTATGCGATATGCAGATGCGAATGCGGTTATGCGTCGAAACATCGAGCCAAATGCGAGACCCGGTTGGTCAAATTTTGGGGTGCAACAACGACCATCATCTCGAAGATTTTCCTCTTGATCATTGTTGCACCCCAAAATTTGCCCTCATTTTCTTAACCTTTTTTTGGCTTATCCTTCATTTCATTTGCATCTAGGCATTGAATAGGTTCTTTTTAAGACATGGGATCAAGGTATTTTCTCGCATTTCAGAGCTTCCTCCAGTTCGGGGTCATTTCAGCAGTATTTGGAGCTAAACAGATAGCTTTCAAAGTCATTTTGAGCATTTATTTTGCTCAATAGATGATTTGATTAACAGAGGCTTCACCGACCATTTTATTCATCAATCGGATGCCGGATTATATTTTTTCAGCGGGTAATTTCACGCACATGAGACAATTTACAAGTTATTTTAGGCATTTTCACATATACAATATCAAAAGACAAGTTTCAGAGGTTTAACGTGGCTCATAATAGGTGGAAACGGGGATTTTCCAAGGTTCCCTCCATAAGGCGCCAAAGTTCAAAATTTTCCTTGTGTTAATCGATTAACACATTTGAACTGGAAAATGGTTAATCGATTAACCAAGGCGAAATTTGCCCAAATGCTTCAATTTTCAGCACTGCAAAATTTGAACCAAATTTCCACCACTTGATGTCACATGTTCATCATTAGAAGGATCTATAATGGTTTCATTTTCATAATTCATTTCCACCCAAAATTCAAATTTCCATTCCATTTCCATCCTAATTTCATTCCTCATTCTCATTCCTCTCACTAACCTACACTTCAAACCAGATTTGATCCCTAACCTAGGGATTATTTAACCAAATTTACTCCAAACCACATTCATTCACTCTCATTTTCACCTTCATTCTTCAGAATTTGCTCTCAATTCCCTCTCACTTTTTCATTCTCCTTTTTCATCTTCAACCTTCACCAAAGCTCTTCCATTAGAATTCTCAAATTCTTCATTGGAATTTGTGAATTTTAGAGCTAGACCTTCATTACTTCCTCTCATCCTTACTAATTTTGCAGTAGCAACTTGTTTGGATCTAAATTCAAGGTTTTGGAACCACTTCTTGGAGAGATTTTTGCTTATTTGTGGATTATTTCTCGGATATTCAAGTTTTCTTGTTAAATCTCCATAGATATATGGTTTCTTGCTTTGATTCATCAATTTTAATTTGCAACACTCGCCAAAGTAATTCTCCGCTTTGTAGGTTGGTAAATTTCATATCCAAACTTATTCTAGCTTATTTATAACTTTTGCAGTGTAGATCCTTGAGTTTTTTATGTGAATTGGTTCATTGTTGGAATTGATTGTAGATCTTGATGTTTGATGAATTCAATTGGTGTTTAATTGTTGTTATTTGATGTGACTTTCATGATCAATTACATGTTCTAACATGTGGAGATTAAGCGATTAAGCTGCTGAAAAGTGTTTTTATGTTGAATTTTATGTTGTTGTTTTTACAGTGTTAACAGATTAACCAATTACAGTGTAAATCTGGTTAATTGATTAACCGATGTATTTTTCACGTTTTTTGGCTTTTCTAAAGGGGTTAATCAATTAACCACATTTGCACTGTAAATGGTTAATCGATTAACTCTGATGTAGAATGTGATTTTTGTGCATTTTCAAGCTTGTTTTGATTCATTTCCACTTCTAATATTCATGGATTGATATGATGCATATATGTGGATTGTTTTTGATCTATTTCATTATTCTTGATGGCATGCTTGAGTTTCTTCGACGCACGACTTTTGGTTTTCCGGTGTTGAACGTTTGTGATTGTTGTGTTGCATTCTCGATGTGATGATCATGTTGCATACTTATTTGTGTCATGGCAATTGTTGATTATTGATGTTCATCTTGCTGGTTTTGTGTTGCATGCTCGTTGTTTGCTTCCGATTTGTATGTTGCTTGATCGTTTGAATTGATTAATCGATGTGGAATGCATGATGTTCTTATTGAATATTTGGTTGTGCAATCTTGTTAAGGTTACTCGTGCTTAATTGCTAATGCATGTTCATCACATGGCTTTGCTTGATACTTTTTCATGATTGATCCTCATAATGTCATATGCTTTCGTTGCATTATTCATGTATGCATGCTTCCTGGCTTTTTACACCTGTTATTTTGGAGTTTCACATGCTGTTAAATGTGCACCTATGCTGCCTGTTGCTTTTTACACCTGTTATATGTTAAAACATGTGTTGTTAAAAGTTGTCTTGCTTGTATGCTGGATTTTACTGTTGTTTTGTGCAGAAAGCATTATTGTAGCTGTTGTTTTTGCCTTGTTTTCTTGTTTTTGGCTTGTATTTGCATGTTGCCTTAAGGCCTCCTAGTCCAACTAAATTTTTGATTAAGCTTGGAGTAGAATAGATATTAGGAGTTTAATCCATGCATGATAACACTAGGTTAGTCCCTTTTAACCTCAACCTTAGGTCCATCTTTTGCATGTTAACATTAGGATAAAATTTCCTTTTGCATCCCAACCTTAGGGCCACTTTGCATGACAACGTTAGAACCGACTTTCCCCTTAGACCTTCTGTGCATCTTTCCTCTTATCATCTCAAATAAACTTCAAAACACTTAATAAATACGAAGAACATTGTGTGCCACGAGCCTTAAGTATATGTGAAATGATGAGTGAGGGGTATCTCCTTGCTTTTTCTAGAATGTTTAGCGTACGTCTCGTCTGGCAGCGATCATACGACGCATTGGCTTCTATATCATAGACTTTAGTCTAATGTGAATCTCAAAACCCAATCAATTCACTTCTCTAAAACTCAAATAAATACAAATCTTTTATCCTTCGGGATTGTTCGTCAAGATTTTTTCAGAAATAGTGCGTTATTTTTTCCGTTCTACAGTAAACAGACATTGACCTTAACTGCTGATATGAGAAATTAACATCACTAAATAAAAACACTAAGCAACTTGTGGTTAGCCGAACTACGGTTGCTATGATTTCTCATACCAGATGAGGATATGTAGGCACAAGACGATGATGTCTTGGCGAGTAATTTTCCCCTCCACCCTTAGTTTTTCGAACTACGTTGACTATGATTTTCCCATTGCACGAGGGAATACGTAGGCATAAGGTGACGATGTCCTATCGAGTCTCTTTCTTTTTTCTTTTTCTTTATTCTCGTTTCTGTTTAGTAGTAGGCTTTAGATGCCACACCCTTTATTTAGACAACAATCATGGATCCTGTTGAGTACAACGAATGCGAGGGTGTGTTAATACCTTCCTCTCGCATAATTGACTCCCGAATCCAAGATTTGGTTGTGACGACCTTGTCCTCTCCCTTTCTTCTGGTTTTCTTTGATCATTTACTTTCCCTGCATTGGGATAAATAACATTCAGTGGTGACTCTTCTGTTTTTTCTTCCAGGTGTTTTTCGCAGTTGCGATAATCGTCCCTTTAGAATGAGAGGTTCAAACGTGGTGTTGTGTCAATAAAATCAACAATATATATGTGTTTGCCCTTGCTGGTTTCGCCCTTCTTGCTGATGGGGCCATTATCATAAAATTTTGCAAGAAACTTGATCTTTAGAGACTCATCTCGGTCCTTTTTACCACCTTTGACATAATCAGACAATCGACCATTTATCAATGCCTCAATTGCATCTTTGAGTTGGATGCAATCGTCAGTGTTATACCCATGTCCCATATAAAATCAACATGACTTTGATTTATCTGTCCAGGAAGTCTTGCGGATGCGATTAGGTTGTCAGATTCCAGGTTTTCTAAACTCAGTATTACCGCACACCCACTAGATTTTCCCTAGGGAAGTTTTTAGAGGCATGTATTTTACATATCGGTTGTACGTTCCCTTATTAGCACCATCTTTTCACCTACAAAATTCTTTCCCTGACAAGCATTCAGAGTTTTCTTTAGTAGCAAAGGTTAGATTATCAAAGCACGTGCTTAAAGTAACTTCTAAGGTGATGTATGGTTGAGCTAGGTTTAACATCTCTTAAGTAGTTTTCACCTTTTTCTTTCCCAACTTAGTGCGGAAGGGATGATAATAGAGGAGACCATTTTCAAAGATCCATCATTTGAGGGACACTTTTGTTGCTTCTACTTCTATTGAGGCTTGAGTGAATCGATCGATGCACGACCGTAAACTCTTCAGGCCCTTTGCATGTTGATTCTCAAGGCAACTAAAGTAATTGGTTGTCATTTTTGGGTGGTGAAATGTGCGGTAAGCCGGTTGGAAAATCGTGTCTATAATTCGACGCAACCATCAAGAAGACCATTGAACCACATTCTAGCCGGACCGAGTAGCGTAAATGCTAATAATTTTCATTTAGACGCTTCGTCGACTCTATAATAGTTGAGTCGTTTGCTGCCCAGTTGCACATGTTCGTCAAGATCTACTTTCTCATCGTATTCTTCCTATTTGGGAGGCTTTTGAATTAATAGGAGAATTTTTCTTTTAGGGATCCGATAGCATAAAAGATGCTTAAGGTGCATTCAAATAGGTTGATAATCACCATGATTTAAGGATGGAGCATAACTACTTCAGTTTCCATCTGGACTTTTAGGAGGAGAACTATGTTTTCCACCTTTGGAACGCTTCTTTGACTTATATATTTTTCCATATGTTGTCGCAGACGACTCCATTTGTGTAGATTGATTTCTCTTAGATACAATTTTTTGCACTGAATTTTCCCCTTATAGATTTTTCCATATGTTGTCGTAGACGACTCCATTTGTGCAGATCGGTTTCTCTTAGATACAATTTCTTGCACTGAATTTGCCTAGAACTGAGCCTTGTGAAGGCTTTCTTCTAGACGGAGGAACCTTTCTTCTACCATTTTTGAGTTTTACTACTAAATAATGTTGCAAATACCGTGATTAACTCTTTCACACCTTGAGAGCCAAGATTCGCCTCGAGGATGCCGAAATTGCATGAGATCTCAGGTAATTCCATGAGAATTGAAGTCGGAACTCTGGGATATGTCATTTATTTTTTTATTGATGGAGGAAGGACTATATATGGTTGCTGAATATAGCTAAAAGCAAAGTTTGTTTAGATAAGAGAAAAAGTTGTGTTCTGTCGACCAACGTTTGTTAGTGTTACACCTCAGCAGATAAAGTTACTTTGCGTGTGGTGGCAAAATGAGTAGCTCTTGATCTATCTATTTCTTGGCATTTATGGAGTTAAAAGTATTAATAACTAAAGATCGGGAGAATAAATACATTTTTATCAATGCCAAATTTAGTTCAATCAAATGTTATCGAGTTTCATATTCGATTTGCTGGATTTCCTATGGAGAGGTTTAAAAGAACTCAATACAGGGTGTGAAGATGGAGAATCGTAGAATACACATGAATTAGGAGTTGATTCCTACAAATGGTGCCACTGTTCCATTTCGGAACCATAGATGTAAGGAGTTACATAAGCTACGACGAAGCAGAGCTTCTAACGCGATGGAGCAAAGTGTACTTACAAGGTTATCACTCAGATACTCAAGTGAGTATGTGAATAATGAGAGAGTATTCAAATTGTGTTTAAAACTTATTACCTAAAATAGCATCATTATGTATATATAGGCAAGAGAAATATTTGCTTCGCTATCTTTCGGACATGAAAAGCGGAAGACCATTGGATATACTTAGAGTTTGCATCTTCTGTAGAATGGTACATGATAGTCCAATGGTAATGAGACTATTTTAAATGTCGTATGAGTGAATTAGCTAGCACATCCAAAACTGGGGTACTCCATCTCAGGGTAACCAAACCATCAGAGACGTGGCTGGATCGAGGGGGATATACCCAGTCTATAACATATGTCAAGAAAAATGTTGGGTTTGAAAAATTTATGGATTTGTATGAAGGTTGGGGATAAATATATGAACACAAACCTATAATTCTAGCTTAAATAATATTTGCATCCCTGTAAGTTGTCATGTTTTATTTTAGTCCTTAAATTTATTTTTGATTTTAGTCCCTGATTATGGAGCTTTTCCCACTGTTACGGTTAGAATATGATATCAAATTATTAATTAATTTGCATCGCATCTTTAGTTCACAACCGCTCTTTGATTTATCCGAAGGAAAATGTCAAAAGAGGGAAAACCTAATTTTGCATTGTAAAGACAATGCGGGGAGAGACCTAGGTAAGGGGTTGGTTAAGCTTAGGGAAGATACTAGCACCCTACACTTTTGTAGTACTCTACAGGAACCTTTTGTTTATTGTATGCCTTTTTATTTTATTATCTGCTTGATGTATATATACTGAGCTAAGGGATAAAGTGACCTAAAGATACCTAAGGGTTATTCCTAAGTTTACTCGGTAATGTAACACCCCAAATTTAATTGGAGTATTTTAATTAATTATTTAATTAAGAATATTCGTTTTTGGTGATTTTCGGGTGATAGGTGAACTATTAAGAAAATGTGAATTTTTTGGTATTTATTTAATTAATAGCATATAATATTAATTTATTAGTATTATTATTAATTAAATTGAAATAAGGGAAATAAGGGCAATTTGGGCGATTTGAGGAGTTAGTGAGGATATTATGGAAAAAGCCCAAATTGTGAGATTTAACAAAATAGAATTCTAAAGGGAATTGGGATTCATTTATTAACCGTGAAAAGAATGGAGGCCAGAGCTCTGAGGAGGGAGAATTGGAGGCAAAAGCTTCGGAAGATTCCTGGAGTAATCGTGAAGGCTGTGAATCGGCTAAGGCATGGGGAGTATTGCTTTTCATAGTTTTCTATGTATGATTTTCGGTATATTTGTGGTTGATGTAAGGTTTAGGGATTTGGAATTAATTGTGGGAAATAGGGAAGTAATCGTAAGATTCTGAGAGGATGGCCAAATGGCCAAATGGTATGTATCGTTGAATATTAATAAAATTTGTGAAAAACCTTAGGACTTTATGGCAAAACCCGTAGGATTAGTGGTCAATATTTCTGACTGTCTGATATGTAATTATGGGAAACCTTATGGGAAACCTTAGGCCTTCGTAGCCAAAAGCTTGACATTGTTATATGTCTGACCCTGAAGGGATTAAATATTAGATAGTAAGTAATTTTAATGCCGTAGGGTGTAATTGAAGGAAAAATTGTGACATGTTGTCCCTATAGGAATAAGAATATTCAAATGTGAGTAACTCTGAAGTACTCAGAGTAATTGCAGGAAATAGTGTTTTAGGCGTTGCAAATGTTGCCAGATGAGCATGATAAACCATAGAAGTTGTGTTGTTATTGCTGTATTACCTTAGGAATGTTTTAGTGATGTTTTGGGTACGTTGAGTGAGTGATTCGTAAGAATAATTGAGTAAAAATCAGTTCTGGAGCGTAACAGCGTCTTTTTGTCCGTCACGACTGTCCATTTTTTCGGTCGAAATTGTTTTGGACGTAACTTTGTATCCGTAAGTCAGTTTTGACCCCCGTTCGAAATGTTAGAAAGCTAATAAACAAGGCTATAACATAGTATAGATAAGGGAATTAGTGTCCCAATATTTTTATATCTAATTATGTTTGAGAATTCAATTGGGTATATGTTCTAGTAACGAATCATGTTCTGGTTCAGTGATGTCTTGATGTTTTGATGCTGCGATTTTCCTGATGAATTACCATGGGGGTAACTGTAATAATATGATGAATTAACACGCGTAGGACTATGAAGTTTATGTGATTGATGGGCGATAGTGTGAGGATTACCACGAGTATAATTTGATAAATTAATATGAGATAATATGGGGTAGTATTATGAACTAATATGGGATAATATGTGATAATATGACTATGAGCTAATATGTGATTTATACGTGATTATATGATGAGATGATGTGTGAGATTAATTATTATGATTAATTATGATGATATGATGTTTGATGAATTATAATGATTTATGTGATGATGATTTATGTAATGATGATGATTATTATGATGAATTATGTGATAACATGAGATATGATGATTTATGTGATGACGATGATTATTATGGTGAGTTATGTGAGATACGATGATTTATGTGGTGATGATGATTATTATGATAAGCTATGAAATATGAAGATGATTATTATAACGAGTTATGAAGACGTAACGTACGATGATGACTGTGTTGATGAGCTATGACGGTTGATGATGAATATGACAAATATGATGAATATGACGAATATGATGAATATGATTAATGATGATGCACTTATGATGTTATTATGAGGATGATTTGTGACGTGTGCATCATGCATTCATGTGCATCCGGACTTCGGTTCAGGACCTCGATTACTTTGACTTCAATCCCACTGTGTGGATGTGAAGTATTTTGATGTGCTCCGATCATATTGATGGGGATCTATGGAGGGTTGATGGCCTAGTGTCCATCGCGCTGTGATGATTGGTACCACATGCATTGGGTTGTGTTGCATTTGCATTAATGAGTCTTTGTGTATAAATTATGACGTTGTGGCCCTTGAGGCATATTTGAAGGATATCAATGTGTTGAATATAACTATGAGTAATATGTCGTTTATGCATTAATTGTCATACATTGATTATTATAAATTGTCTTACTCACCCTGCCTGTTTGAATGTTATCTCCACGTGGGTAACGTGCAGATGAGCAAGTTTAGCCGTGGACGTCGTCGAGGAGTATTTTGAAGTTTTAGAGTCGTTAGCCTTTATGGTTAATTTAAAGGGTCTTGCTCTGATATGTAACATCGGGTTGGGTTCTTTGAGTTGATTGTATATCATTGGGTTATTTTACTGATGTTCCCTTATGAGGAAAACAGTGAGTTATATTTTGAGTTCCGTTGTATATGATGTTTTGATGTATTTTGAGAAAACCCGTGTGTTACGGAGTATTGACCAGTTTTGTTGACATTGAGAAATGTACGCCCTTTGTGGCTATTTAATGAATATTAATATTTTACTCTGAAATCCGTGTTATTTTGCCGTAATATCTGTGGGGTAGAATAAGGGTGTTACATTAGTGGTATCAGAGCAGGTCGGTCCGTCCAACCAAGTTGTTTAATGTTGTTGGTTCCCTTGTATGCGACATGTGTGTGAAAACACTGTCGGTACATGTTTGTTTTCTAACCTTTGTTTGCAGAAGTGAGAATGCTTCAGGTGGGGGAGAAGCTAGTGCTTCTCCAGGATGCTGCAAGTGTAGAGTTGTAGCTCAGTGTGTGGTTGAATGCTCTTATAGTTTGGTAAACATGGTTTATACCCCATCATGATTTTCGGCTGTCTATGACAAATTGAGGAACTGATCAGCCTTAATATGTTGTTGATAGTAGACGGGGTCATGTTGGACGGGATAGGCGTGTCTTGCAAGCTTGAATGGCGTGGGCAGTGATTTGTTTTGAGTTAAGCTAAGTGCTTAAGAATTGCTTTGATGAGTCGGTGCGAGAAGGTAATGAGATGTTTATTTTGATGGAAACTTTGAGTGTTACTGAAAGTGGGGAAGTTGGTGGTTTGCCAATTAATTGTTATTGTACGGAGTTTTTCCTGATGAGATAAGTGATTTACCGCCGGAATGTGAAGTGGAGTTGTGATTGGCTATGTTACGGAAACTAGTCTGATATTGAGAGCTCTATATTATATGTTTGTTTGAATGGTCGAGGAATTAAATTGATTGAGTAGTTTTGAGACTTGTGTCTGGTGTGTGTGCTAAGGCAGCAGATGGTGAGGTCGAGTACATGGTGGACAATGATTTCTGGTGATTGTTAAAAGAGGTCGGGCGTGGAATGCAATATTGGTGTACTTGAGGTTTAAAATATTTCGAAGTTGAAAATGTGTTGGATGGCTTCCTAAGTGTGAAATTGATGTTGTACGTTGAATTTCGAGGTTACAGCTTTTTACGGAATCGAAATCGGAGATACGGAAGTCATTTAACGGTCGAAAATAGAATTTGGACTGTCATGTTCGCCGAGCGTTTACCTAGCGAAAGGTCCTGGGCAGAAGAATGTTGTTTTCGTATTTTTGTCATAGCGGGAGAACCGTAACTCGGAATGATGCATGGTTCGAAGCATTGGAAAGCTATTCTAATGCTCTATGTGATGGTGAAGTAGTGGAATGGAATTAAGTTATTTATTGATGGACTATATTCGGATTTTGTAGTAAATGCAGAAAGTGTGGTTCGTGTTTCCGCCATAACTCACGAATTGAGTGTCCGTTTGGCATGGGATTTTCCATACTTATTTGAGCGAGTCAATGGTTGTGTTAATCGATGATATTTTGATATATTCAAATAGTATAGAGGATCATGTTGAACATCGGGAACATGAGTTATCAGTGTTGGAGAAGAAGCGTTTATATGCCACTGTGAAGAGAGTTTCAAAGAGTTTTTGGGAGAGCTGTCAACAGCTTGTGTGTTGATTTTTGCCGAATCCAACCGGACTATTTGTTGTGTTTTGTGATGATTTGTTGATAAGATCGGGAGGTATGTTAAGTGCAACATCAACGAGTTTTAGTTATGCTTTAAGGAAACCTAAAGTACATAAGAGGAAATAATTGGGACTTCTGAAGGATTATGGTTTTAGATTGAATTACCATTCGGGTAAAGCAAACGTGGTAGATGATGCATCGATTTGGAAATCTTTGTATATACTGATATTGATGGTAAAAGAGTTAGAACTGATTGAACAATTTTGTGATGTGAGCTTGGGTTGTGAAGAGACTTCTTATGGAGTTAAGCTTAGTATGGTGGAGCTACTAGTGGTATTCTTGATGAGATTCGAGAAGGTCAAGAATCTGGTTTAAGTTGGTAAATTGGTTGAATTTGATGAATTAAAGTCGAATGGTTGAATTGCAGATTGATGAAAATGGTATCAGGAGATGTCGTGATAGAGTTTGTGTTTCAGATACTATTAAGTTGGGATAAGAGTATTCTTGAGGAAGGACATTTAAGTGGATTGAGTATCTGTCCCGGTGCTATGAAGATGTAACCAAATTTGAGGAAATTGTTTAGTGGCCATAGATGGAGAGAAAAGTGGTTGAAGTTATGTATGTTGGTTAGGCTTGTGGAAAGTCGAAGTTTGAATATCAGAGACTGTTGGACCTAATGCAACTGTGAATATTTCTAAATGGAAGGGGATAGTATTTCTATGGATTTTGTGTCGGGTTGCCGAAGACTGTGAGATGAATATGATTGGCTTTGGAAATGATGGATGGATTGATTAACTTAGCTCATCTCTTACTAATGAGGAGTAATCGTTATATGTTGAAGCTAACTATGATGTATATTGAGGAAGTTGTGAGGTTGTATGAGATACCGTCGAGTGTTGTGTCGGGTAAAGATCGGAGATCTTCATCGAGGTTTTGGGAGAATTTGCCAACACTTTGGGTACCATGTTGAGATTGAGTTTTGCCTATCATCCGCAGGCGGGTGGACAGACAGAGAGAGCTATTCAGTCTATAGAGGATTTGCTGAGAGCTTGTTTGTTGGATCGAGGTGGATCGTGGGATAGTTATTTGCCGATGGTTGAGTTTACCTGCAATTACAGTTATCTTTCTAGTATCAGAATGACACCGTACGAGGATTTGTATGGTGGGAGGTGTAGGAGTTTTTTGTGTTGATTGAGTTAGGTGAGAGTCTTGTACTCGGACCTGAGATTGTGCAAGAGACAACTGAGAAGATCAAGGGAATCTAAGAAAAAACGTGTTTTGAGAGTTACGATGGTAACTGGTGTTGGCCGAGCTTTGGAGTCTCGAGAGCTCACATCGTGTTTTGTGGTCTGTATCAGAGTGGCGCAGCGGAAGTGTGGGAGAAATGGCATGTTAGACTGTTTTACCGTTGTCGCTTGTGAAAATTGTTGGATGTGTTTTATGTGTCTAAGTTGAGGAAGTACTTTGATTTAGATGGACGATGTACGAGTGAGAGGTAACTTGACTGTTGAAGTGTTGCCTGTTCGGATTGATGAACGAGAAGCAACTATAAGGTAAAGGGATTGCCTTGGAAGAGGTAATTTTGGGAGGACCAACTAGAGAAAGTTGGTTTTGGGAACTTGGTGATCAGATGAGGGAGTCGTATTCGACTCTGTTTTCTTGAGGTAATTTCCGAGGACGAAAATTCTTTTAAGTGGGGGAGAGTTGTAACACCCCAAATTTAATTGGAGTATTTTAATTAATTATTTAATTAAGAATATTTGTTTTTGGTGATTTTCGGGTGGTTGGTGAAATATTAAGAAAAATGTGCATTTTTGGGTATTTATTTAATTAATAACATATAATATTAATTTATTAGTATTATTATTAATTTAATTGAAATAAGGGAAATAAGGGCAATTTGGGCGATTGGAGGAGTTAGTGAGGATATTATGGGAAAAGCCCAAATTGTGAGATTTAACAAAATAGAATTCTAAAAGGAATTGGGATTCATTTGTTAACCGTGAAAAGAATGGAGGCCAGAGCTCTGAGGAGGGAGAATTGGAGGCAAAAGCTTCGGAAGATTCCTGGAGTAATCGTGAAGGCTGTGAATCGGCTAAGGCATGGGGAGTATTGCTTTTCATAGTTTTCTATGTATGATTTTCGGTATATTTGTGGTTGATGTAAGGTTTAGGGATTTGGAATTAATTGTGGGAAATAGGGAAGTAATCGTAAGATTCTGAGAGGATGGCCAAATGGCCAAATGGTATGTATCGTTGAATATTAACATAAAATTTATGAAAAACCTTAGGCCTTTATGGCAAAACCCGTAGGATTAGTGGTCAATATTTCTGACTGTCTGATATGTAATTGTGGGAAACCTTAGGCCTTCGTAGTCAAAAGCTTGACATTGTTATATGTCTGACCCTGAAAGGATTAAATATTGGATAGTAAGTAATTTTAATGCCGTAGAGTGTAATTGAAGGAAAAATTGTGACATGTTGTCCCTATAGGAATAAGAATATTCAAATGTGAGTAACTCTGAAGTACTCAGAGTAATTGCAGGAAATAGTGTTTTAGGCGTTGCAAATGTTGCCAGATGAGCATGATAAACCATAGAAGTTGTGTTGTTATTGCTGTATTACCTTAGGAATGTTTTAGTGATGTTTTGGGTACGTTGAGTGAGTGATTCGTAAGAATAATTGAGTAAAAATCAGTTCTGGAGCGTAACAGCGTCTTTTTGTCCGTCACGACTGTCCATGTTTTCGGTCGAAATTGTTTTGGACGTAACTTTGTATCCGTAAGTCCGTTTTGACCCTTGTTCGAAGCGTTGGAAAGCTAATAAACAAGGCTATAACATAGTATAGATAAGGGAATTGGTGTCCCAATATTTTTATATCTAATTATGTTTGAGAATTCAATTGGGTATATGTTCTAGTAACGAATCATGTTCTGGTTCAGTGATGTCTTGATGTTTTGATACTGCGATTTTCCTGATGAATTACCATGGGGGTAACTGTGATAATATGATGAATTAACATGAGTAGGACTATGAAGTTTATGTGACTGATGGGCGATAGTGTGAGGATTACCACGAGTATAATTTGATAAATTAATATGAGATAATATGGGGTAGTATTATGAACTTATATGGGATAATATGTGATAATATGACTATGAGCTAATATGTGATTTATACGTGATTATATGATGAGATGATGTGTGAGATTAATTATTATGATGAATTATGATGATATGATGTTTGATGAATTATGATGATTTATGTGATGATGATTTATATAATGATGATGATTATTATGATGAATTATGTGATAACATGAGATATGATGATTTATGTGATGAAGATGATTATTATGGTGAGTTATGTGAGATACGACTATTTATGTGGTGATGATGATTATTATGATGAGCTATGAAGTATGAATATGATTATTATAACGAGTTATGAGGACGTAACATACGATGATGACTGTGTTGATGAGCTATGACGGTTGATGATGAATATGACGAATATGATAAATATGATGAATGATGATGCACTTATGATGTTATTATGAGGATGATTTGTGACGTGTGCATCATGCATTCATGTGCATCCGGACTTCGGTTCAGGACCTCGATTACTTTGACTTCAATCCCACTGTGTGGATGTGAAGTATTTTGATGTGCTCCGATCCTATTGATGGGGATCTATGGAGGGTTGATGGTCTAGTGTCCATCGCGCTGTGATGATTGGTACCACATGCATTGGGTTGTGTTGCATTAGTATTTATGAGCCTTTTGTGTATAAATTATGACGTTGTGGCCCTTGAGGCATATTTGAAGGATATCAATGTGTTGAACATAACTATGAGTAATATGTCGTTTATGCATTAATTGTTATACATTGATTATTATGAATTGTCTTACTCACCCTGCCTGTTTGAATGTTATCTCCACATGGGTAACGTGCAGATGAGCAAGTTTAGCCGTGGACGTCGTCGAGGAGTATTTATAAGTTTTAGAGTCGTTAGCCTTTATGGTTAATTTAGAGGGTCTTGCTCTGATATGTAACATTAGGTTGGGTTCTTTGAGTTGATTGTATATCATTGTGTTATTTTACTGATGTTCCCTTTTGAGGAAAACAGTGAGTTATGTTTTGAGTTTCGCTGTATATGATGTTTTGATGTATTTTGAGAAAACCCGTGTGTTACGGAGTATTGACCAATTTTGTTGACATTGAGAAATGTACGCCCTTTGTGGCTATTTAATGAATATTAATATTTTACTCTGAAATCCGTGTTATTTTGCCGTAATATCTGGGGGGTAGAATAAGGGTGTTACAGGTAAGACATCGCATCTTGTGCCTACATATTCGGACGAGAATTGAATCAGAGTAATTGTAGTTCCCCTCAAAAGGGAGGTTAGAAACTTCTTGACTGTGGTCAAGGCTTCAATGGGGAGTAAGCGCTTCTTAAGGACACGCTTACGTGGAGTTTCGAAACTCATATTTCTACGTTGAAATGTTGAATTGAAATTAAGGTTAAAATTAGGGAGTCCACGGCGGGAAACCCTAAGACAGAGTACGACGACTCTTTGACCTAAAACTAGGGTAAAGGGCATTTTCGTCCATGGCGGGACGCCTAGGCTAATTAGGGTTTTGAAATGGTCAGAAATTGGGGTTATTGACTCGACAGTCAAACGGTTTAGACCTAATTCCTTCGGAGGGTATAACAGTAAAAACATGCAAACATGAATTATTGTGCGGCAGAAATAAAGTGCGGAGAGTAAAGAAATGGTAAAGAAATGCGAACATTACAAATCCCAAAACAAAAGCGGAAAACAAAACTGTGATTATGGCCTCACATAAATTACATCTATGCTAAAAAATAGTATGAATAATTGAAATATTGATAAGATGCAACAACCAAACTGACGAGGATCAGATGAAACTAAAATGGCTACATCAAGGACTTTTATTTTTGAATGTTTATTTAATGAAAAGTTAATTTTGCGACTATTAATATTTTTATTTACGAAGAGTTGTTTTGATTTAATTAAAGAAAAGGTTTTAATTTTATTTTTAATTTAAGAAAAAAAGTTTTAGTTTCTGATTTAAAGAAATGTTTGAATTTTAATTTTAAAAAAAGGTTTTTAATGTTAATATTTAAAGTTTTTAGTTTTAATTTAAAAAAGGTTTTTAAGTCAGATTTGAAAAAATAATTAACAGCCATAGTTAATTATGTTAAGTTTATTTTAAAAAATTTAATTAAGAAAAAAATGTTTTAAATTGAATTTTGGTTAGAAGTTTACCGTTAAGTAAAAAAAATTAGTATCAAGTTAGCAACTTCATTACAGTTAGTATTAATTCAAAGAAAAATAGTTTTAATAAAGCAAAACAGAAAAATAATAAAAAATGAAATGGGTCGGGCTGGCCACCAACCCAGACCTGACCCGGTCTGGTCCAGTAATCACATAAAAGAAATGAAACCCTAAAAGTTAGGGCTCAAACAAACTCTCTTCCTCTTTCCTTGAAACGGCTGGCGGCTCCCACGATTACAGTCTAAAAGCTTCAAAAAACCTATTCTTTTCCTGATGCATGTTGTTTATTCTTCATCTCCTGACCTTCCTACCACCGTGTTACCTGAAACAGATTAAAGCAGAAAATAAACACAATCATTGACGGCCCAAACTCACCTTTCCGTCTCCGATGACGAAGTTACGGTTGTTGATGGGGGCTTAGACGTTGATGGTGACGGGTTTCGCGAAGCGATAATGGCCTGTGATGAGGGTCTTCTGAGGTCAATGACGATGCTTTCCTCTGGCGAAAACGGTTCTTTCCTCTTCTTCTGATGGAGCGATGATGGTGAGACGGCCACAACGACGTCCGTTTGAGCTCCAGCCCGTCAGCGATGGTCGTCTGAAGGTTGTGAATCCCACCGTTTGGAGGTGATAGTTCGCTTCTGACTCTCGATTGTCCTTCGTTGGTTCGTGATGCGGTACTGAGGCTGACAGAGATGATTGCTTGTTTGGTTTTTTCCTTCCTATTTAAAGGTGACGATGAAATCTTATAGCTTCCTGAACCTTCCTCAAGTGCGGTACTGAGGCCGTTTGGGGTTTTTTGATCTTAGGGTTTGATCCCCCTTTGATTTGAAGCTAACGATCATTATATATGTTCTTTGGTTTGGTTATATTGTGGGCTTTTCTGTGATTTTGCAGCATTTTCGGAGACCTTTGTTGGTATCTTGACCGAGCTTGTTGCCTGGGTTTTCGCAGGTTTTTCGGATGATCCTTTTTTATTTTGTTGCAAAGTTTGTTTTGCTCGCTTCTTTACTCATTGTGCTGCCAAGTTTCGTTCACTTTCATGGGATGTTGGTTGTTGTTTGAGCTCGTGAGAATGTTGTTTCAACCTATTTGTTGGATTGGTGAACTGGCTTTTTGAACTGTTAGAACTGGTTTTATGAACCTGTTAGAACTGGTTTTTGAACCTGTTAGAACTTGCTTCTGGAACTGGCTTGAACTGGTTTTTCTAGAATTGATTTTTTTCCGGAGGATTGGAGTTAAGGTCCCAATGGGGCAAACTGTCCTCCTGAGAAAAAAATCATTCTCAAACCGGCTTTTCAAATAAGCTCTTTTATCCCATAGCTTATTTCGAAACCATTTTTCCTCTTCGTCTTTCGGTGCCTTTAATAAGAACAGAAAGCTGCCGGATAGGCCATTGGCCGACACCCGATGATTATATCTCTGAGGATGTCAGAACTAACCGATAAAATTTTCTTTGTTTGCTTGTTAATTTTGCAGGTTCGGAAATGGATATTCGGAAGAACGTCAGAAGAAGTCGGAAATTCGGAAAGGACTTAGGAATTGTATTTTTTTATGTAATTTTATATTTTTATTTTCCTTGTAAAAAACATATTATTATTAATAAAAAAATTTATTACCCCTTTTTTAATATTGTTATTATTTTTCATATTTTCCTTGATATGCAAACAAATAATAAAACAAAAGAAAAACAAAACTTAGCATGACATGAATGAAATTAAATAAATAGAAATGAAATTAAATTAAGAGCATAAAAATGAAATAGAAATTAATAATAAAAACAAAAATTAATTTAAAACGAGATTAATTTTAAGAATGTCATATGATTGACTAAAAAATCGGTGGAATTAAAAAAAGATGAACTATGATTGATTTTAAAATGCAATGAAGTTAATTTAAGAAAATGTCATGTGCTGAATAAAAAAACACGCGTGATTGATGAAATTAATTTAAAATAGAAATGAGAAATGAAATGAAAAACCATTTTTCCTATTAATTCCTAGTTATTTCGATTTAGCCGATTAATTCAGGCAAGAGTTCCGATTACATCCTCCGGCAACCTCACATAAACAGTTTTATCCGAATAAATCCCGATTGTCTGATTAGATTCGAGTGGTCCCACTTTTCGGCTACTTTCAATCCACTTAGCCTAAATCGATTTATTTTCGAACAGCTCAAATCTTTCTCAATCGAACAGTTCCAGCTACACCTCGGCCCCGACTCACGTCAACAATCCAGCGGCTCAGATTCCCTGACAACAACTCAAAATTCAAAATTTGACGGCCAGTTGCGAGCAGATGATCATTTACCCGTTATGAGCTAAAAACGTGCCAAATGATATTTACCTGCAAAAACCAGACAACTGCACAATCCGTTAGCGATTAGTTAAACGCCATGCTTACATGCAATGGGATGCGACATGAGACGACAAATCTTAGGGCAAAATTTGGGGTATTACACCCACCATGCTTATATCCATATAAAAATTCAAAAAAGCTTCACATAAAACCCTCCATTTTTTTCTCATCTTCAACCTCCATTTTATCATGCAAAATATTGTTCATTATTCTCAATCGGTCCAAGCATTTATCTCAATTGCATTCTCACTTTAATCTTCATATCCAAACCCTAAAATATATGTCTCCTCTTCTAAGTCTCTTTTCTCTGTTTTACCTATGAATTAATGAGTGATATGTTGTTGTGAAGGTGTTAAAGAAAATTTGTGTGTGGAATTTTTCATGTTGGATCTACCAATAGTTGGATTCATGGTTAGTTTATATTATTCAATGGTAAAAGTGCTTGCCTATTATTAGATTTGTGACTTTACCAACTTTACTTCCTTCCTAGTTACTTCAATTTCTAATGTTAGTCGAGAGCTTTGGAGCTGCACCATTTATTTTAAACCTTTATTATAAATCCAAGTGAACACTTTCTATGATGAAAAAAAATTAACATTGCCCCATTGATTATGATTCTTTTGTTGTAATTCTCGGCTCTAATGAGTTGAATTTATATAGAATGAATGATTTTAGTTTCCTATGTGTTTTAAGATGCTTGTTATGCATGCAATGGATTATATGATTTATTTCTTTGTGCTTGTAAACTTTTGAGTATTTAGAAAAATGTGATGATTACCATGATATTATGAGCTTATAAATTCATATGTTGATACATGTGATTGATGTTTAATTGTTTGTTGAACTATCTATTTAGTCAATGATGTACTAATTACCCCTTATTTCAGATGCTTTTGAGGAAGATTACAAGTCACGCTACCAGCTGATCAACTAGATGAAAAGATAATTCTTTATAGATTCAAGAATAGTTGATCCAGATAAAGAGTTACAAGTATGGTTGGAAAGATTAGAAATGGTGGACGCGGTGATAGAAAATAAAATGCAGTAACAAAATTCCAAAATTAGGGATTAAAACAAAAAACACACCAACTTACAGGGATGAAAAGATTATTTAAGCCAGAATTATGGGTATGTGTTCATATCTCCATCTCAAACCTTCATACAAACTTCTAACTTTTTCAAGCCCATAAATTTTCTTTGAAAATTTTCATTGAACAATATTATGGTCTTTAAAATGATTTTGATCAAGAATTGACATATAAGATCTAAGTTTGTTTATGGATCTTCATAGATGATGGGGCTGGTGAAAAGAGAAACATAAGCATTCTTTGAAGAATGAGATAGGGAATATAGGGAAAGGTAGTTGCTTTTTGAAATGGAGTTTCCAGAACATAAAATGAAGGTGAATGTAAAAAAATGGAGGTTGGAGATGGAATTCAAAGGTGAGAAAAAAATAGAAGTTGGAGATGAATTAAGGAAGAAGAAAATGTTTCGTAAAGTTAGTTTTTCTTTTAGGATTTCGTCCTCACATGTCATGCCATTGATGCCACGTCATTGGACATTTGTCACCTCCTCTTTTTTGTAACGGGTTGTTAATGTTAGGGACTAAAACCAAATGAAACTCAACATTTAAGGATCTCATAAAAAAAGATTTAGGAACTAGAATAAAAAACACACCAATTTACATGGATGAAAAAGACTATTTAAGCAAAAAAAAAATATTGAGTTTGCAAGTGTTCACATAAAGTAAACTCATGTTTATTGTTAATTTATTTTTCAAATCAACATGGGCAACAACTTTTTAGAGTAGTTTTGGATCACTATCCTTAGATGTATTGGCTTTGATAACAATAATAGGGTACACCATAATTACAACCAATAAAAAATAAGATAATTTTAATCAATATCTAATGGATTTGGATTTTAATTTTTTGAATAATCCTTTAAGCACCCAGATTTCAATATTCAAAATATGCATTCATATTACAAAAAGAAAAACTAGATTATCTAAATGTTATTCAATGATATACATGTACATTATCCCGTAGATTTAGACGATTTTGCACTTTTTGATGTTGAAATATAATAGAATTGTGTTTGCAAGTGAAAATATTGAATGAAAATGCATATATCTTTATAAAAATTATATTTAATATACTTGTCATAAAAATTAATAGGAACATAAATGAGGCGGGTAGGAGACGGTTTTCACATCCCCGTACCTAAACATGAATATCCTAATAACCCATGTTCCCCGCTACGGATGAGTATAGGCCAGGTTGACTTACATGGACCTGTAACCTAACCTATTTAAGTTTGAAATGACTTGACTTGTTTAATAAAAAGACTATGCTTAGGCATTTTAAAAATCCTATTTAATTGAATAAATCATATTATAGGCTATTAGAAAAGCCTATGAAGCATGTCAAAGTGATCTATATATGCATATTTATTAGAAAATAAGCTATATATATATATATATATATATATATATATATATATATATATATATATATATATATATATATATATATATATATATATATATATATATATATATATATATATATATATATATATATATATATATATATATATATATATATATATATATATATATATATATATATATATATATATATATATATATATATATATATATATATATATATATATATATATATATATATATATATATATATATATATATATATATAATGTCATGTAGTCTTTTTAAAAATAGATAAAATGGACATTTTTGAAAGTCGTAATGTGAAATTGTCTTTTAAATAAGCTTTAAGGTCAGTATAGGCTTAAAAGTTCATCGTATGTCATACTCAAGCCTTATAAGGCTTGAAATTACAATCACATTATCGTACAGTGTCACTAATTTAACTCTGATGTTTTAATCAATTTGCATGTATGTTTTCATTTGATTACTCGCGTATTTGTAATTTGTTCAATATTCAATTATTTGCGTGTTTGTATTTCATTCGCAATTGAGTTTCATTTGTTCGCATAAGCTATTTGGCATTGTACCTTAAGTCCCTTTATTATTTAGTAAATTAGAATGTTGGTCCATGATCCTTTTGAGCTTAGCAATTTGGTTTTTATGATTTAATAAATTGTTGCTTTAATCACAAGTTAGAACACTTGAACCAATGTAATAAGTTGTTTGATTTGAATCATGTACATTGTATGACTCAAATCATGCAAGTTGTGAAAAATTGGATTTCATCTATGCGTGACTTGATTCGAATCATAAAATGAACTTGACTCAAATCACAATTTTCTTTGAAAGCAAGATTTTGGATCTTCCATATTTGATTTGAATCATACATTAAATGTGACTTGAATCACAACACAATATGACTCAAATCATGGCTTGCACTTGATTTGAATCACATGTTCAAAAATCCAAATTTTCACCTTAAATTTAAATAGTTGTTTCTTTGATCCAAATACATTGTTGCGATTAGAGTTTCTCATTGTGAATATTTTTCATGATGAAAGATTTGATGAAACTCTTAGACAAAAATGGCAATTTCTCTTTGCTCCTCTAATGTGTATATTCCTAGCAACTTTTAATCTTTCACTTGTTTTGATGAATAACTTCTTGAGTGTAATTCATGTAAAATCACATCTCTCTTTTCATTAAATTGTGTGTGTAATTTTGTTGTAGAGAGAAACCAGAGAAAGTGAGTTGATCAATCTTGTAATGATTAATTATTGATCAAGCTTGTGATAACCATCAAGATCCAAAACCCACTTTACCTAGAAACTTGAGAAAACCTTTGTGTATGTTCTTCTTTCACAAACATATAAATTCATTGTTGTTATCTTGTGAATTTTCACGTGTGTGTGTGTGTGTGTGTGTGTGTGTGTGTGAGTGAGAGAGAGAGAGAGAGAGCAGTGGAAGATCCAAGACCCTGGCTCAGGGGGTGCAAAACATTTCATACTAATAAGATATTATAATTATATCTATAAAAATTAAGTACTCAACAAAAAAATAGTACTCAAATTATAACGTATTCAAAAAATTACATACATGTTCTATAATTGTCCTTTACGTGATTTCATATTTTGAAATCGTTGAATAATCTGCTCATTATCAATGTACTTCAACACATCACTTTCAATATAAGTCACCAAGCAACCGTTCATCCATTCATCCCCCATTCGATTGCGCAATCTAGTTTTCACAATCTTCATAGCAGAAAAGGATTGTTTAATGGTTGCTGTGGAAACAGGAAAAATCACTGCTAACTTCAAAAGTTGATGAACCAATAGATAAACAACATGTCTTCTAGTTTCAACCAACTTTTTTGAAAGATCTCCAATTCCGTTCAAGGATGCAAATTCAATACTGCTACGCATGTCAGGTATATAAGTCTCAAGTTGGTTATCAAGCAACAACAAACTAGTTTGATAAAATTCCCATGGATAAAACTTTCCAAATTTAACCAATTTTTCCTTGTCAAAAGAAGAGAACAAATTTGTTGGATTAAAACAAGACATGCAAATGAGCAACCTACTATTTGTCTCATTAAAATGATTGTTAATTTCTTTAAGTTTCATATCCACGACAATATAAAATAAATCAATGTGATAATGTTTCTTTATTGTGATAGACTCGACATTACTTCCACACCTTGATCTTCTCGAAAAGTATGTATCATCCATGTTTGGAATGTGAATGTCATGCACATTGCAAAATAAATTTACCTCATCCAACAAAGATTCACATTCATCATCTCTTAAAGCTTGTAATCATTGCTTTGTGATGTTAAACAATTTCATAGCATTGACGATATATTGATCTTTTCTTTGCAAAGCCTGTGACAATTCATTTGAAATACCCAAGATATTTTTCATAAAATATAATGTTAGTGCAAAATCAAAATTATTCATCAAAAGTATTAGACCACTTGCTTCAGCCTTTTGTTCTCTTAGCAATGTTGAATCTTTTTTCAAAATGTCAAGAACATCCATTACAGAATCATACATCAATATAAAATTGATCAAAGTAGTAAAATGAGAACTCCATCGAGTATCAGCAGCTCGTTTGAGATTAGTTTCTTGATTCAGACCTTGCCCACTAGCAATTTCTCATTTTCCCATTTCTTCCCTAATATTCTTTATTTGTCTTTCACGAAGCATGTCTTGTCATTTGCATGATCCCCCAATAACATTTATTAAAGTGGACACTAAGTTAAAAACACCACAAACTTGAAGGTGATCTTTGGCAATAGCAACTAATGTAAGTTGCAATTGATGAGCAAAATAATGTACATAATATGTGGATGAATTTTCACTTAAGATCAAACTTTTTAGACCACCAAATTCTCCTTTCATGTTACTAGCATCATCATAACCTTGTCCACGAATTCTTAAAGTACTAAGACCATGTTTGCAAAACAACTCTTCAACAACTACTTTCAAAGCTATTGTTGTTGTACTTTTAACATGAACAATTCCCAAAAAACTCTCAATAATAATTCCATTTTTGTTGACGTAATGCAAAGCAACAACCATTTGTTCCTTATTAGATATGTCACGAGATTCATCAACAAGAATGGAAAATAATTCATCTCCAAGATCAGGCAAGATAACTTTAGTGGTTTCTAAAGAGGTTGCCTTAATAATATCCTTTTAAATTGATGGAGAAATCATTTTTTTGATTTTCAGGGGCATTTTCCAATACAACTTGTCTTAATTTTTCCCTCTTAGCATACCATCTAAGCATTTCTAGAAAGTTACCTTGATTCCCTGATTCTATTGATTCATTATGACCACGAAAAGTCAATCCCTGCTTTAATAGATAACGAATACAATCGATGGAAGATGTTAACCACCTTCTATATAGGTCATGAACGCTTTCAGATTGTTTACTTATCACAAATTTAATATGTTGATTTTGATTCATCAAATCTTAACATTTCTTCCAAGCAATATTATGATTACTAATTGGACCTCCAACATGTGATGATAGTCTATCTTTCTTATTCCAATTAGTGAATCCCTCTGTTACAAATGTATCACCACCAGATTGTTTTCCAAAATCGGGTCGAAAAAGACAACAACATAAACAAAATGATGCATCATTTTCTATACTATACTCTAACCAATTTCCAAATTCATTAAACCATGAAGAACAAAATCTTCTCAATGAGTTTCCAATTCTTCTTTGGGGAAAATTATGTTGAGTAGGTTGGCACGACCCTTTTTGTATATATGTTCTGCGAATTATCTCTTGATCATTAGGATGATATGCTGATATTTTAAGCCGCTTTCCAGGATCTCATTGTAAATCTTCTAAATTAAATTGAAAATGTTGTTGAGAACTAGAATTTTTCTCATTTGATGGTAATTTTCTCTTAAAAAAGTTCTCCATAATCTCCTATAACAAAACAAAACAAAAAAATATTAACAATAAAAAAAATGTAAGTTAAGTATCTATAAAAGATATAAACAATAAACTTAATAGTGTCTTTATATATTTTTGCAAACTAGTTCAATATAAAAACTCATAGTTGATTCATATTTTTATGATATATATTTAATAAAATGCGTCGAATTAAAATACTAAAAACTAAAACCGGAAACAACTTAGAAAATGAAAGAAAATTTACTGCTAAATTAGGAATGCTCAAAATTGTTACAACATAGCATATACAAACCAATATTAAATTTTTTCACTCATAAACATGTATATTATTTTCTTTGATATAAAAAATAAATAAAAAAAGAGAGAGAAACTACATTCCCTTATAGGTAGCTTCTGCAATCTGTTCAATATTGTTATGCCTATATATATTATATATAAATATATATATTATTCATTCATATATTTTTTTTAATATTTTTTTTTGTAAGGAAAAAATTTTATTAGATTAAAATTGCGTATAAGAAATGGCTAAATCAAAATAATACAAAGTACAAGTCTTAGATTCACAGTTCCACAATATGAACTAAACACAACAAAAGAAAATATTTGAGCATAAAAAATATACAACTAGGTTGAAAAGAATGCGACACCGATGCTTAGATAAATATTGAACTTATTACTTAGGCATCAACCGACCACCAGTCCGCCACTAAATGCCTCCTGTAACAACTCAGAGCAGACATCAATAGAGGGGCATACATAACAACAAACACTCAACCAAACAACATTGTTAATTTCTTCTGATTTTAAAATGAACAAAGTTCTAATTTATCAACAAAATTATCAAATCCTAATTTCTAATTTAAAAAACCCTAAATTAACAAAACCCTAAAATCATACATATCTTACCTCAATAACTTCAACGTTGAAGATAAATGCTTCTAAATTAACTCCGATTTGACATAATAGCTCAGAGAAGAACACAAGAGCACATCCGAAATCGATAAAAAAAATTGCAAGTGAGAGCATGAACAAATTTGGTACACTGTTGCAGAAGGAGAAGAATACGTGAGAATGAAAGGAAAAGATTAAATTGATGGTGGTATGGTCGTTCCTCCATCGCATGCAGTGATGGTGGTAAAAAAGGAATTCAGATTTGGAACCGCAAATGAAAAAGATGAGAGAAACTAGAGTTAGTGAGAGAAGTAGATAGAGAAGTGAAAAATTAAATTTAGAGTAATTATAGGATTTTAGAGTGTTGAGTCTAAGGTGCAAAAATAAAAAATCAGGGTGGTCAAAATATAAAAATTTTAGGAACTAGTATAAATTTAAAATTTCAGGGTGAGCAAGTGCACCCCTCATGCCATACTAGATTCAGCCCTGTGTGAGTGAAATTATTTTTGCACTGTTCATTATGTTCAACCTTAGTCCTTATCCATTACTATGGATCTTCATCTCTAAAGATTGAGTGTTTGAGGGAGACTAGTGGCATATTATGGTATCTAACATTGTTTGAACTTTATTGTTTGTAACAGGTGTAAATATCGTTTCTTGGTACAATAGGAAATATCATCTCAGTTAAAGTGAATTTTAGACAGTACTTTAGGTATACAATTTGGAAAAATCAAAGAGGTAGCAAAAAATAAGATGAGTCGTAGGTATGGGGGTTTTACCAGCAAAAAACATCTTAGGAAGTCTCCATAATCCAAACTAAAAGGGTCGAACCAAGGATTCACCGAGTGGAAGTTAATGAGTCTCTAATTACTAAAAATTATCTTGAGAGGTACGTCTTAGATGGAACAGGTCCAGGAATAATCAAAGAGAGGGTTTCCAAGATTTATGTTTGACACACAGCTGAAAAACCCTCACGAACGCCTAAGACCCCATATGAAGTTGGGACAGACCTGTGAGTGCAATTTCTCGTTAGATGTATTTTGTATGATGTCAAAACTAGGATACTTTATCATATATGTATATTATATGATATCTTTAAAGTCTAGTTGTGCATCTTAGCATTAGGAAGTGATCTGACCTGATCAAAAGGGAGTCAGTGACCTGCCACGCATCGTCAATCTGAGAGTTGTCCACCAGAAGTAGGAAGGAGAAGGGGTGTACCTGCAAGACACTTTGATGCCAAAGTAAGTAATGGATCAGAGTGAGAGCAAATATAGAGAAGAGGTTAAGAAGTGAATACCTGACCCTCTAGTGAAAGAGAGTATTTATAGAGAGACCCTAGCGCAAGGCCAACGGTCACTTGTGTTGGGATGAATTGCCAGGCCCAACCCAGGTGACTGCTAGGGCTTACGTTGCGTAGTAAAGACCAGCACATGGTCTTTAACCTAATTCAACCGTCCCATGATCTCTAGAAAATGGGCTGACCAGCTCTTTCGGAGGTGGGTAGTTGACTGATAACGTGTCCCCGCGGAGGGGGCACGTGGAGAACGTGTGGAAGACTTGTGGTTCTGCCCGACAGAGGTAGTGTCTGCCTGATGTGTATATAAGTGTGCCCGACATTGGGTGATTTGGGCCTTCCCCAAATAACGTTGGGCAGAGCCTACTCGACGAATGAGAAAGCCTGGGCCCAGCCTAAAACAGGAGCCTTGGGGCTGTAGTATGAATGTCCCGGGGACGATCGACATGTTGAGAATGAGGACCCCGAGGACATATCTTAGTTTTAAATGAATATCCAGGGGACATATGATGGGGTTAGATGCATACCCCGAGGATGTTGAAGGGGATTGGATGATCGTCCAGAGGAGGGATGCCCAGGCGAAAATGGACGTCGCATGAGCGCGAGCTGCCTCCGAATGTGGTCGCCGTCTCCATCGCCCTTTCACTTGACCCGCAGTGGAAGGATGAATTTGATCTTAAACGTTAAATTCACCATTTCCTTCTTCTTTTTAGGTGAATATGATCTCGTGGGTGCCGGGGACCATGGATGTCGACGTGGAGCCAGAGGCTCTAGTTGTTGAGGTGCGAACTCGGTCGGTCGAGGACTGGGTAGCTGACGAACCACTAAGCATGCCTTCCTATTTTGTCGAAGATGACACGGGTGCCTACGCGACTGTCAAGGACCGGTGCATGGACTCTCCCATTAGTTGGTAAGTATACTGACCACAGGAGCACCATCAAATATGATCGACATACAAGAAGATTAGGTTCTCGATGTACGAGTTTTGCTTTCGGGAGGCCGGTCTTATGCTACTATTTACAGACTTTCATCTGGGCATCTTTGATTGGATGAAGTTGGTCCCTCGCAGCTGCATCCTAATGCCATAACTTTCATCCGGGCGTACGAGCTCGTCTGCCGGTATCTGGAGATCGGGGCCACTTTATCGCTCTTCTTTCGCCTTTTCCCCTTGCAGAGGCAAACGGTCGATGGGCGACAAGGGTGGGTCTCACTGAAGTAGCCGAGGAGACTCTTCTGGGCATACATGGATTCCATTCGGGACTTCAAGGCGCGTTTCTTCATGGTCCGACCCGTTTCTTACGAGGCATGCATCTCTCTATATCGACGAGAAGCCCGCGAGGTGAACGGGCAGCAGTAATATGTTATGGTGCCGAGGGTACCTTTGGAGTGGACGGGGGGACACTTCAACAAGGGCACATATTATTACATCATTCGGGCAGGGACCATGGACGAGGACGACCTGGCGGGCTACCAAAGGATTGTGTCCTCTATGGCCGACTTCTCCCCGGCTAAGCTGGTGACGCCCGACGGTAATTTTATTTGTGACAGCCAAGGGAATGTTTGCCAGCAAAGGAGATTGATAAATATGAAGGCTCTGCTCGAGTGCTCGTTCGATGAGGAAGCTCTTCGTTTCCTAGATGATGGGCGATAAAATACTGATTGTTTTGTTCCCCATTTGCTTGCTTGTTAATCCTATTTTGTTTTGTTTTTGCAGGAAGCATGTCGTTCATCGAGGAGCGCGTGAGGAAATTGGTGGCCTCTAGGGTTGTGGCCAAGATCGGGAAGGGAAGGTCTGCCCAGGTGGTGCAGCAGGCTGTCACCGACAAAGGGGGAGAGGGTCCTCATCGTCACCCCAAGGAAGTCACTCCCTGACATCGCAAAGGACCGGGAAGTGGGCAAGAGTTGAGTCGTCTGACGCCATTATCGACCTAACAGAAGTATTTTCCGAGGAGGGGTTTCTCATCCCCCTGCCACCAAAATCTTGGGTTCTTCCATGGTGCTAGGTCACCGACAGTGTCGGCCTCAGAGGCGAAGGTGGTCCTCGGGGCGAGTCGGGATGCTCGGAGGCAGGTGCTCACCAATGATCTGGCTGCAATGATGCGGGTTTTCTCGACCGCTATGGTGTTAAGCTATGAGGGCTTCTCTTCTGCCGAGTTGGCCAAGCTGTAGAGGGACCTCGCCTTAGCTCAGTCGAGGTTAACTAAAATGACTGCCAAGCTGAAGCTGAGCAAGGAAGACGCGGCTGCGCAACGCAAGGGGGGGATCGACGCCGAGGGTAAGGTAGAGGCCGCTGAGGAGGAATTATCGAGGTTGCGGGCCCGCATGGCGGAGCTAGAGACCTCGACCCGTCCTGCCGAGGATGAGATAGAATAGGAGAGGCTTTTTCTCTCGGGCTAATTTGATGAGGAGGATCCGTGAGCTGGAGCACGACTACCTGGGCGTTGTCGAGGTTGGGTTCTCCAATGTTGTGGACCAAATCAAGATAGTGAACTCCGAGGTTGACTTGGTCACCGATAGGATTGGGCCCTTCCACCAGGTCGTCGATGGACGGGTGGTCGCCCTTAGTCTTGAGGATGCTGAAGAAGCCACCCCGATAGATGAGCCCAAAGCAGACGAACTTAAGGATTAAAGTAGATGTTTCTGGGCCTGCATGCCAAATTTTTTTAAGTTCTTTTTGTCGGGCATGCGTGCCCTTTTGCGATGTAAATGAATATTGGGCTAGTTCCCCTTTTATAATGCAATATTTTTCTATAAGTGTGTGCTCGTTTTATGTTTGCATGTTTGTATGCTTCTATGTTTTTGTATGTTGTGAGGAATGTTGCTCGACGCTTTGATATTATGTCTGGTAGTGCAGGGAACTGGTCGGAATGAAGAGGGATGTCGCCTGGTCGGTTACGGGGGGGGGGGGGGGGGGATCACGATCGCAGTCCTCCCTCCACGGTGTGAACGTCCCATCGCAAGCTGGGTGTTCTGCTATCTCGGTACGATGGCGGTGGCTCTCGATTGAGGGTTAACCGTCGAACAGAACGCTCTGCTCGCACACACGATAGGGCAAGTGTTTGTTTTTGTTGAGTTATTAGGGAGGAGTGCGGTACCAGAGTGCGCTCCCGTGATCGCAAAGTCGTTCATCGCAGGAAGTGTTTAACTGTAGTATTTTTTGAGTTTCTCAATGTTCTATGGTCGAGCAATTTCGTCTTCATATAAATTTTCGAGGTAGTAGGCCCCGTGCTCCATCTTGTCTCGGACATGATAGTGGTCTTCCTAATTCGCGGCGAGTTTACTCTCACGTGAGTCCTTTTAGTTTCTTTGTAAGACCAGGTCGCCGACCTAGAATTTGCACCTTAGGACTTTGCTGTCGTAGCAAATGGTTATTTTTTGTTTTAGCGTGGCTTCGCAGATAGTTGCTCCCGATCGGATCTCTTTGGCCAGGTCGAGCTCCTCCCGGAGAGCCTCATCGTTGATTTCCTCCTCGAGGGGAGATTCGGTCCTTCTGGACGACTCTCTTATTTCCACCGGGATTATCGCCTCAGTTTCATAAGTGAGTTGAAACGGGGTCTCTCCGGTGGTCGAGTGAGGCATTGTTTAGTAGGCCCAGAGCACGCTGTGGAGCTCCTCGACCCATCCTTTATTGGCGTCGTCGAGTCTTCCTTTTAGACCACATAGAATGACCTTGTTTGCGGCCTCTGCTTGGTCGTTCGTTTGGGGGTGTTCGACCGAAGTAAAATGGTGCTTGGTCTCGAGTTTGGTGACGAAGTCTCGGAAATTCCTGTCGGTGAACTATGTCCCGTTGTCGGTGACAATGGCCAACAAGACGCCAAACCTGGCAAGGATGTTCCTCTTGTAGAAGCGGCGTATGTAACACCCCCTTTCTATACCCCCAAATTAATCAAATAAATCAATTAGGCAATTAGAAAATTTATTTCATCAGAGTTTAATTAAAACATGGTATATAAGAGGCGCATCACATTATCATGAAATTAAACACATACGATACCTGCTCAAAATAGATATGCAACAATGGGTAACCCACATCTCAATATTTAGAATAAAAGCGGAAACATCCAAATATTGAATCGATCACATTCATAAAAGTATATACAACCATTCAATCAATTCATGCTTTACAACCATATCCACAACGGATACATACACAGATGTATCACAAGGAATCAAAACAAATGTAACTCCAAAAGAGTCAAAGGCTTCCTAACTACCCAAATGTTACATATCAGAGCCATTGACCAAAAAGAATGAAGACATCGCTTCACAAAAAGAACCTCCAGCTTCCTACTCTGCAATGCCTCATAGAGCATTATAAAACAGCAGAAGAGTGAGAAACAATATCATAACAATTAATGCATAAAATTGTATATATACATATACTCATATTTGTACAAGTTATACTCAAATTATGTTCTCACCACATTAAGCATATACAATTAATCATGCCTCTACACATGCTCATGAACATCCACTATATGTTCCTCCAAACAATCATATATAACATACACAGTTATATTCATTCAACTAATGCATCATGCACAGATGACTCATGCAACTCATAGAGACCGACACACGACTCTATGCAGATGCAAATGCGGTACCGACTCATTTCAACAGATTCTCTAAGGAATCGAGTATTCAGCAGATTCTCCACGGAATCAAGTATTCAGCAGATTCTCCACGGAATCAAATATTCATCAGATTCTCCACGGAATCGAATATTCAGCAGATTCTCCACGGAATCAAATACTCTGCAGATTCTCCACGGAATCAAATACTCTAGTCAATCCTCCAAGGGATTACATGTTATGACCGATTCTCCGAGGAATCACACAATGCAACCGATTCTCCAAGGAATCTAATGTAACCATCGTATCATACGAGGTTCTGCAAATCCTCCGAGGGATCAATCAACACAGAATGCATACTATGTTCACAAACATACTCATTGCATTTATCACTTACATCGTATATATCTATCATGCATTCACATTATGCACCATTTCACACATGGTTTACACACATATCAACCTATCAATGCGTTTCTATTCAATTCAAGCAAATACACAAGATTATCAAACGTTCAAGATTCACCATTGGCTCTACAATCTAGGATTCACGCCTTTCGGCCACCCACAACACGACATGTCGAAACAGTTCACACATCAATCATTCATATAGGCATTAATCATAATTGAATCGGCCAAAAATCATGCTATGAATAAACAGCAAAACAAATAACACTGCCAGGTTCGCCAACCTTCGCCTGGCGAAGCCACGCAGCGAATGCTCGCTGGCCTTCGCCTGGCGAACTTCCCAGCGAAGTCCACTGGGAGTAATTCTGGAATTACTCGCTGAGGCTCGCTACACACTCGCCTGGCGAACCTTCGCCAACTCACTTCGCCTGGCGAACTTGCCAGCGAAGACAGGGTGTTTGCTTCTGACTTGCTTCGCTGCAACTCGCTGGGCTTCGCCTGGCGAAGCTTCGCTGCCATTCGCCTGGCGAGCCTGCGAAGACAGAACCTCCATGGCTGTCACAAGAGCCCAAACTCCACAAAATCAACCGATTAAATCCAAACCAGTCTCAGTGGCACAACCCTACCATCACCCGACTAAACTACATCGTCTAATCCGAGTTCTAACCGATTAAAACCTCATTCTACTCACAAAACCAACTTCTAACCCAAGTGGAAAAAGAGTAGAAACTCTACAAAATCCAAACACATACACATACAATCATATACATTAAAGAGATGGTGGAGTTTCACACCCTTACCGATCGATTGCAAGCTTTGGTGATGATCCCTTGATGATTCTAGGTTTTCCTCTCTACTTTCTCTTCTCTTTCTCTTCTCCTCTTTTCTTTCTCTTGTTTTTCTTCTTATGTTACTATCTTTCTTTCTTTTCCTCTCTTATTCTATTTCTATCTCTATTTCTTTCCTCTCAAATTCTTTCCAACACTTACCAATCAATTCTCACACTAAATTGCTAAATGTCTAAAATGCCCTTTTTACTATAATTCCCCGAAAACTCTCCGAATCGGTAAAAATAGATAAAATAAGCAAACACCACATAATAATATATAATTTCTCAATTTAAAACAAACATCAATTAAATAAATTAAAAGACTCAACAATCAATGGGAATTCAGAATCGGGGCGTTACAACTCTCCCCCACTTTAGAAATTTTCGTCCTCGAAAATATTACCTGATTCAAACAACTCCGGATGCGACTCTCGCATCTTGCTCTCCAATTCCCAAGTCATGTTGCCTTCTGCGGCACCTCCCCAGGACACTTTCACAAGCGCAATATCCTTGCCTCTTAGTTTCTTAACTTCACGGTCCAAAATACTAACCGGTAAAACTTCAACTGTAAGGTTATCTCTTACTTCAACTTCATCCATCGGGATCACATGTGACGGATCCGGAACATACTTACGAAGTTGCGAGACATGGAATACATCATGCAAATTCGAAAGGTTCGAAGGTAACGCCACACGATAAGCCACAGCACCAACTCGTGCGACAATCTGATACGGACCAATAAAACGAGAAGTCAACTTTCTCGACTTCAAAGCACGACCCACACCCGTAACCGGTGTAACTCTCAAAAACACATGGTCGCCCTCTTGAAACTCGAGATCCTTTCTCCTTTTATCATGATAACTTTTCTGTCTACTCTGAGAAGCTCTCATCTTTTCCCGAATAAATTTCACCTTTTCCGTCGTTTGCTGTACCATTTCCGGACCAACTACCGACTTTTCACCTGTCTCATGCCAACACAGAGGTGTTCGACATCTCCGAACATATAAAGCCTCAAATGGCGCCATACCAATACTCGAATGGAAACTGTTATTATAGGTGAACTCAATCAACGCTAAATAACCGTCCCACGCACCACTTTGTTCAAGCACGCAACAAATCTTCTAACGATTGAATCGTCCTCTCGGTTTGACCATCTGTTTGCGGATGATATGCCGAACTCAATCTCAACTTAGAACCCAAGGCACCTTGCAAACTCTCCCAAAATCTTGAAGTAAATCTAGGATCTCTATCCGACACAATACTCTTAGGAACTCCATGAAGCTTCACAATAGTGCCAACATAAATCTCGGCCAACCTTTCCAAAGAATAAGTAATATCAATCGGAATAAAGTGAGCCGATTTAGTAAGCCTATCAACAATCACCCAAATAGCATTATGTCCTCTTTGCGTATTCGGCAATCCCGTAACAAAATCCATCGATATACTATCCCATTTCCATTCCGGAATATCCAACGGTTGCATCAATCCACTAGGCTTATGATGCTCCACCTTAGACTTCTGGCAAGTCAAACACGAGTACACAAAACGAGCAACATCGCTTTTCAATCCAGACCACCAAAAGATCTTCTTCAAATCCTGATACATCTTATTCGCTCCCGGATGAATACTCAAGTTACTCCGATGTCCCTCTTCCAATATCATCTTTTTCAAATCCGCATCATCGGGAATACAAATACGACCTCGAAACCTCAAAACTCCTAATTCATCAACTTTGAAATCTTCATTTCCATTCGTCATCAAATCCACAAATTTCAAATCCAACTTTTGCTTTTCACACACCGTAGCAAGGAAATCATTCGTGACATGCAACATACCCAGCTTCACACTACTCAGTGTTAACTCACAAACCAAACTCAAATCTCTAAAGTTCTCCAAGAGTTCCCACTCTCTAACTATCAAAGTAGACACGTGCAACGACTTCCGACTTAAGGCATCGGCTACCACATTCGCCTTACCCGGATGATAATTTAAACCAAAATCATAGTCCTTCAAAAGTTCTAGCCATCTCCTTTGCCTCATATTCAATTCTTTTTGATCAAACAAAAACTTCAAACTCTTGTGATCGCTAAAAACTTCAAATCTTGCACCATAAAGATAGTGCCTCCAAATTTTCAAAACGAACACTACGGACGCTAACTCCAAATCATGAGTAGGATAATTCTTTTCATGTACTCTCAACTGTCTAGAAGCATACGCCACGACCTTCCCATCTTGCATCAATACACCACCCAATCCTGACAAATAAGCATCGCAATAAACCACAAAAGGTTCCGTAGGATTCGGCAAAATCAAAACTGACGCTGTCGTTAACCTTCTCTTTAATTCCATGAAACTCTCTTCACAATTAACATCCCAAATAAAAGCCTTTCCTTTACAAGTCAACTGCGTTAACGGGAGTGCTAACTTTGAAAATCCTTCGATAAACCTCCGGTAGTAACCGGCCAAGCCCAAAAAGCTTCGAATTTCCGTAACCGATCTTGGGGTCTCCCATTGCATTACCGCATCGATCTTGGATGGATCCACACTAATACCATTGCCGGAAATAATATGTCCAAGAAAACTCACCTCCGACAACCAAAACTCACACTTAGACAATTTTGCGTACAACTTCTTCTCTTTCAAAATCCACAACACAATCCTTAAATGTTCTTCGTGTTCCTCTCGAGACTTAGAATAAATCAAAATGTCATCGATAAACACTACCACTAAACGATCCAACTGCTCGTGGAAGATACGGTTCATATATTCCATGAAAACACCCGGCGCATTAGAAACTCCGAATGGCATCACCATATACTCATAGTGACCATATCGTGTTCTAAAAGCCGTCTTCGAAATATCTTCTTCCTTAACCCGAATCTGGTGATAACCGGATCTCAAATCAATCTTACTAAAAACACGGGCTCCAACCAATTGATCCATCAAATCATCAATTCTTGGAAGCGGGTACTTGTTCTTAATTGTCACCTTATTCAACTGCCGATAATCAATACACAATCGCATACTACCATCCTTCTTCTTTACCAACAATACCGGCGCACCCCAAGGAGAAACACTTGGTCTTACAAATCTCTTATCCAACAAATCATTCAACTGCTTCTTCAATTCCACCAACTTTGATGCCGACATCCGATACGGGGCCATCGAAATCGGTCTAGTACCCGGAACTAGATCAATAGAAAATTCAACCTCTCTCTTTGGCGGCACATCCGCAACATCTTCCGGAAACACTTCAGGAAATTCACAAACCACAGGAAACACGTCGAGCTCAACTTTGCTCTCCACCGACAACGATGCAAATAAACCAAACAACTGAGCTTCGTCCGCTAAAAGTTTCTTCAACTCTTTAGTGGAAAGAAAACTCTCGTTTTCACCATCTTCCAAAGAAGGAAATCTTACTAACTTGTGATAGCAATCCAGATGAACTCTATTAAATTGCAACCAGTTCATACCCAAGATTACGTCCAAACCTTCCAACGGAAAACACACTAAATCCATAACGAAGTCCTTACCATACATGGTCAAAGGACAACTTGCACACACCAAAGAAGTAGTTACCGACCCCGAAGCGGGAGTTCCAATAACCATACCACTACTCAAAGAAACCATACACAAATCCAACCGCTTAGCACACGCAAGAGAGATGAACGAGTGAGTCGCTCCAGTATCAATAATAGCAACTAAAGGCATATCATTAATAAAGCATGTACCTTTAATCAAACGATCCGCCGCATTAGTAGCGTCTGAACCTGCTAATGCGAATACTTTTCCGCCCGCCAGAGCTTGCTTCGATTTGGTACAATTCGGGCTAATGTGACCCACCTCGCCACAATTAAAACACTTCACAGCATTCTTTCTACACTCTGCTGCATCATGTCCAAGGAGCCCACAGTTGGAACACTTCGCCTTGAACTTTCCACAATCATAAGACTTGTGGCCCATCACGCCACACTTAAAACATTTGATCGCACCGGAACCTCCTCCGGGTCTCCTATCAAAGTTTCCCCTATGTTTGCCCTTATCAGCAGGCGTCACATAAGGTCCGCTTCGTACTTGCTGCTTCCCTCTCCTCTCGCTCAAACCCTTATAATGAGTAGAACGAGCTCTATTGTCTTCTTCATAAATTCTACAACACTCGGTCAAATCCGAAAATCTTCGTATTCTTTGATAACCCACCGCTTGCTTTATCTCAGGACGCAAGCCATTCTCATACTTGATACATTTGGAAAATTCCGCCGTAACCGCATCATAGTGAGGGTGAAACTTCACTAACTCAGTAAACTTAGCGGTGTAGTCCACCACCGACATATTACCTTGTTTCAACTCCAGAAATTCCATTTCTCTCTTCCCTTTAACACTTTCGGGATAATACTTCCTTAGAAACTCAGTACGAAATAAATCCCACGTAATCTCCTCATCGTCGACCTCAAGAACTTGCCTCACGCTGACCCACCAGTCATCAGCCTCTTCTCTCAGCATGTGAGTCCCTAGTCTCACCTTGTTCCCTTCAGCACAATCCATCACCCTAAAGATCCTCTGAATTTCCTTTAACCATATCTGAGCACCATCCGGATCAAATCTCCCTTTGAACACCGATGGTTGGTTCTTCCTGAACTCATCATTCGTATTCACGTTGGGTGCACCCTGCACCGCTCTGGCCATAGCCTCTAACGCCGCTGCCATAGCATTGTCATTACGACCTGCCATATTCTGAGGATTCCCAAAAATAACAACAAGGTTAAACAACCGTTCAACCAACACAACAACAAGACAGACACGACTGACTCAACACTGGCTCTGATACCACTTAATGTAACACCCCCTTTCTATACCCCCAAATTAATCAAATAAATCAATTAGGCAATTAGAAAATTTATTTCATCAGAGTTTAATTAAAACATGGTATATAAGAGGCGCATCACATTATCATGAAATTAAACACATACGATACCTGCTCAAAATAGATATGCAACAATGGGTAACCCACATCTCAATATTTAGAATAAAAGCGGAAACATCCAAATATTGAATCGATCACATTCATAAAAGTATATACAACCATTCAATCAATTCATGCTTTACAACCATATCCACAGCGGATACATACACAGATGTATCACAAGGAATCAAAACAAATGTAACTCCAAAAGAGTCAAAGGCTTCCTAACTACCCAAATGTTACATATCAGAGCCATTGACCAAAAAGAATGAAGACATCGCTTCACAAAAAGAACCTCCAGCTTCCTACTCTGCAATGCCTCATAGAGCATTATAAAACAGCAGAAGGGTGAGAAACAATATCATAACAATTAATGCATAAAATTGTATATATACATATACTCATATTTGTACAAGTTATACTCAAATTATGTTCTCACCACATTAAGCATATACAATTAATCATGCCTCTACACATGCTCATGAACATCCACTATATGTTCCTCCAAACAATCATATATAACATACACAGTTATATTCATTCAACTAATGCATCATGCACAGATGACTCATGCAACTCATAGAGACCGACACACGACTCTATGCAGATGAAAATGCGGTACCGACTTATTTCAACAGATTCTCTAAGGAATCGAGTATTCAGCAGATTCTCCACGGAATCAAGTATTCAACAGATTCTCCACGGAATCAAATATTCATCAGATTCTCCACGGAATCGAATATTCAGCAGATTCTCCACGGAATCAAATACTCTGCAGATTCTCTATGGAATCAAATACTCTAGTCAATCCTCCAAGGGATTACATGTTATGACCGATTCTCTGAGGAATCACACAATGCAACCGATTCTCCAAGGAATCTAATGTAACCATCGTATCATACGAGGTTCTGCAAATCCTCCGAGGGATCAATCAACACAGAATGCATACTATGTTCACAAACATACTCATTGCATTTATCACTTACATCGTATATATCTATCATGCATTCATATTATGCACCATTTCACACATGGTTTACACACATATCAGCCTATCAATGCGTTTCTATTCAATTCAAGCAAATACACAAGATTATCAAACGTTCAAGATTCACCATTGGCTCTACAATCTAGGATTCACGCCTTTCGGCCACCCACAACACGACATGTCGAAACAGTTCACACATCAATCATTCATATAGGCATTAATCATAATTGAATCGGCCAAAAATCATGCTATGAATAAACAGCAAAACAAATAACACTGCCAGGTTCGCCAACCTTCGCCTGGCGAAGCCACGCAGCGAATGCTCGCTGGCCTTCGCCTGGCGAACTTCCCAGCGAAGTCCACTGGGAGTAATTCTGGAATTACTCGCTGAGGCTCGCTACACACTCGCCTGGCGAACCTTCGCCAACTCACTTCGCCTGGCGAACTTGCCAGCAAAGACAGGGTGTTTGCTTCTGACTTGCTTCGCTGCAGCTCGCTGGGCTTCGCCTGGCGAAGCTTCGCTGCCATTCGCCTGGCGAGCCTGCGAAGACAGAACCTCCATGGCTGTCACAAGAGCCCAAACTCCACAAAATCAACCGATTAAATCCAAACCAGTCTCAGTGGCACAACCCTACCATCACCCGACTAAACTACATCGTCTAATCCGAGTTCTAACCGATTAAAACCTCATTCTACTCACAAAACCAACTTCTAACCCAAGTGGAAAAAGAGTAGAAACTCTACAAAATCCAAACACATACACATACAATCATATACATTAAAGAGATGATGGAGTTTCACACCCTTACCGATCGATTGCAAGCTTTGGTGATGATCCCTTGATGATTCTAGGTTTTCCTCTCTACTTTCTCTTCTCTTTCTCTTCTCCTCTTTTCTTTCTCTTGTTTTTCTTCTTATGTTACTATCTTTCTTTCTTTTCCTCTCTTATTCTATTTCTATCTCTATTTCTTTCCTCTCAAATTCTTTCCAACACTTACCAATCAATTCTCACACTAAATTGCTAAATGTCTAAAATGCCCTTTTTACTCTAATTCCCCGAAAACTCTCCGAATCGGTAAAAATAGATAAAATAAGCAAACACCACATAATAATATATAATTTCTCAATTTAAAACAAACATCAATTAAATAAATTAAAAGACTCAACAATTAATGGGAATTCAGAATCGGGGCGTTACAGAGTATGTTGTAGAGGGGATCACGATCGCAGTCTTCCCTCCACGGTGTGAACGTCCCATCGCGAGCTGGGTGTTCTGCTATCTCGGTATGATGGCGGTGGCTCTCGATTGAGGGTTAACCGTCGAACAGAACGCTCTGCTCGCACACACGATAAGGCAGGCGTTTGTTTTTGTTGAGTTATTAGGGAGGAGTGCGGTGCCAGAGTGCGCTCCCGTGATCGCGAAGTCGTTCATTGCAGGAAGTGTTTAACTGTAGTATTTTTTGAGTTTCTCAATGTTCTATGGTCGAGCAATTTCGTCTCCGTATAAATTTTCGAGGTAGTAGGCCCCGTGCTCCATCTTGTCTCAGACACGATAATGGTCTTCCTAATTCGCGGCGAGTTTACTCTCACGTGAGTCCTTTTAGTTTCTTTGTAAGACCAGGTCGCCAACCTAGAATTTGCACCTTAGGGATTTGCTGTCGTAGCAAATGGTGATTTTTTGTTTTAGCGTGGCTTCACGGATAGTTGCTCCCTATCGGATCTCTTTGGCCAGGTCGATCTCCTCCTGGAGAGCCTCGTCGTTGGTTTCCTCCTCGAGGGGAGATTCGGTCCTTCTGGACGACTCTCTTATTTCCACCGAGATTACCGCCTCAGTTTCGTAAGTGAGTCGAAACGGGGTCTCCACGGTGGTCGAGTCAGGCATTGTTCAGTAGGCCTAGAGCATGCTGTGGAGCTCCTCGACCCATCCTTTATTGGCGTCGTCGAGTCTTCGTTTTAGACCTCATAGAATAACCTTGTTTGCGGTCTCTGCTTGGTCGTTCGTTTAGAGGTGTTCGACCGAAGTAAAATGGTGCTTGGTCTCGAGTTTGGTGACGAAGTCTCGGAAATTCCTGTCGGTGAACTATGTCAGCAAGACGCCGAACCTGGCGAGGATGTTCCTCTTGTAGAAGTAGAGTATGTTGTACGCCGTGATTTTGACGAGGGCTTCATCCTCGATCCATTTGGTGAAGTAGTCGACGTCAACTATCAGGTATTTATTTTGATAGGATCCTAAGGTGAACGGGCCAATGATATCCATCCTCCACCAGGCGAACAACCAAGGGGAGAAAAGGGACTGAGTTCGCTCGGGGGGGAGGGGGGCGAAGTGCATGTCCCTATGCCGCTGGCACCTGTTGCACTTCCGTACGTATTCCTTGGAGGTCTTCCTGCATCGTCGGCTAGTAGTATCCCGCTCGCAAGGGCCTTCCACGCCAGTAGTATCCCACTGTGCATTGATGCCCTCGTGAATCTCTTGTAGGATGATTGAGGCTTGGGTTTCGTCGACGCATTTGAGGAGAGGGATTGAGAAGCCTCTTTGGTATAGTCTGTTCTCGAGCAGTACGTATGAGCAGGCCCGACGTTTGACCGTACAGGCCTCCTTAGCATCGTCAGAGAGGAGCCTCGTGCTAAAGTAGGCGTGTATCGGGGTCATCCAGCAGTTGTTGTCCCCGATGGTGTTGACATCGAGTAGTGCTTTTTCTCTCTCCGTTCTAGGATGTGCGAGGACCTCCTGAACAACAGATTTGTTCCCACCTTTCTTCTTGGTGCTCGCCAACTTTGAGAGGATGTCTGCTCGCGTGTTTTGTTCGCGGGGAACATGTTGTACTTCTGTAGACTCGAAATTTTTCATGCGTTCCCTTATGAGGGCTAAGTATTCGGCCAGGTTATCGTTCTTTGCTTGGTACTCGCCTCGGACTTGGGACACAACCAACTGGGAGTCTGTGAAGATTTTTATCTCTTTGGCTCTGAGGTCTTCTGCCAGGCTGAGTTCGACCAAGAAGGATTCGTATTCTGCTTTTGTCGTCAGGAAGGCTAGTGTCAGGGAGACTTCCACGACCGTGCCTTCCTCGTTTTTCAGGATGATGCTCGTGCCGCTTCCCGAGGGGCTCAAAGCGTCATCGACGAAGATGGTCCATTTGTGAGTTCCAGGAGTTGACTCCGTTGTAGGGGTCATCTCGGCAACGAAATCGGCCAAAACTTGGGCCTTGAGCGCTTTACTGCCTTCGTAGACGATATTGAACTCGGAGAGTTCTAACGATCACTTCAGCATATGCCCTGCCATGTCGGGCTTGTCGAACAACTACTTAATAGGCTGCTCAGTTCTGACTACAATGGTATGGGTCAGGAAGTAGTATCGAAGCCTCTTGGCCGCGTTGATGAGGGCCATGTGGACTTTCTCAATCCGCTGATATCTTACTTCTGGGCCGTGGAGGGCCTTGCTCGTGAAGTAGATCGGTTTCTGCCCGTCAGGGGTTTCCCGGATCAGCACAGTGCTCACGACCCCGTTTGACACACTAAAGTACAAGTAGAGGGTTTCTCCAACTTCGGACCTCTTCAAGACGGGCGATTCTGACAAAACACGTTTGAGGTGGAGGAGGGCTTACTCGCATTCCTCCGTCCATTCGAATGCGACTCATTTCTTAGTAGTTTGAAGAATGATAGGGCGTGCTGTGCGGATTTGGCGATGAAATGGGATAACGACGCGAGCATTATATTAAGGGACTGTATCGATTTCTTCATGCTCGACGTCACGATCTCGGAGAAGGCCTGACACTTGTTCGGGTTCGCTTCGATACCCCGTTCGATCATGTAAAATCCGAGGAACTTCCTTACGCGTACCCCAAAGGTGCACTTCTTCGGGTTGAATCGCATCCTGCACTTCCTTGCTGTCTCGAAGACTTTCTTTAGGTGTGCCGTATGTTCAACCTCCGTGCGGGATTTGGCGATCATGTCGTCCATGTAGACCTCGAGCATATCACCTATCTCACCCCGAAAGACTTTGTTCATCATATGCTGATAGGTGGCATCGGCGTTCTTTAGGACGAAGGGCATTACATTATAGTAGTAGTTTCCCGAATCGGTCATGAACATCGTGCTCTGTTTGTCGACCTCGACCATAGGGATCTGGTTGTACCCTGAGTAGGCGTCCATGAAGGACAGCAGTTTGAAACCCGCCGAGTTTTCGACGAGCTAGTCGATGTTGGGGAGGGGATAAGCGTCCTTTGGACATGCCCAGTTGAGATCAGTGTAATCAACACACATCCTCCATTTTCCATTAGATTTCTTTACGAGTACAACGTTGGACAACCAGATTGAATACCGGGCCTCCGAAATAAATTTTGCCTCTAAGAGGTCTTTTACAGTTTTTTCAGCCGCCGCCGATTTTTTGGGGGACTGCCTACGTCTATGTTGTACTACGGCCTTGGCGGTCAGATTGATGAAGAGTTGGTGGCACGCAACCTCAGGGTCGAGTCCGGGCATCTCTGCGGCACTCCAGGCAAAGAGGTCGGCGTTCTCGCGGGGGCAAGCCTTTAACTGCTTCCTCGCCAGGTTGGGCAGTCCCGCTCCAATCTTCACGGTCCTCGTCGTGTCTGCACCGAGGGCTAATATCCCGAAGTCCATGTGTAAAATGGGGCGCGTTGGGTGGATAGGTTGCCCGTTGGCCATTGGAGGAGCGTCTTCGACTTCGTCTTCTTGATCTAGTTCATCGGGGAAGTGGCAGTCGAGGTCTACAGCGTAGACATGGTCCTTGGGTCCGTTCTCCCGGACGGGTGGAGGCCGATCATACTAAGGCCCTTCATCGCTGCTTTAAAACATCGTCGGGCAACTTCTAAGTCCTCGTTGAGGGTGACGACGACTCCCAACCTGGTATAATACTTCATCTTTAGGTGGACGGTTGATGGCACCACAATTAGTTTGGTCAGTGTTGTCCTGCCTAGGATGCAGTTGTACAGAGACGGGCACTCGATGACCAGGAAATAGACGTTGATTTCCCTGGCCGTCTCTTGTACCCCAAAGGTGACCTTGAGCTCCATGTATGCCCATGGTCTTGTCGTCTTCCCATTGAACCCCTAGAGGTCAGAGACAAGGTAAGGAGTTAGGTTGGTCTCGTTGAGCTGTAGCGTCGAGAAGAGGTGGGTATACATGATATCCACCAAGCTTCCTCCGTCGACCAAAATGCAACAGACATCAAAGTTTGCCATTTGTGCCCGTATTAGTAGGGGTATAGCCAAGTTAGGGGCTCCTCCAGGGAGTTCTTCGAGATAGTATGTGATCGGGTTGGATCGGCTGCGAAATTTGTCGAGCGTGCTCATTTTGCCAGAGCTGTTGTTAATCAGTTCGTCAAATTTCCTTTTTACCGACCCGATCGAGAGTTTGCTTGGGGTCCTGTCTGAGATGACCATCGCCTTGGGAAAGTATTCCCATGGGCTGATTGGGCGTACCAGTTCCTCAGGTAAATATTCCCCGACAGGGAGTCCGTGTTCTCTTAGTGAGAACCAATCTTCGGGGCGATCAACGCAGAGGGCCACTTGCAGCTCGAATTCGTTGGTAGGAGGAGGGGTGTCCTCGACTCTCTTGGCTTCTATGGCCTCTTGTCGAGAGGTATCACCTCCCCGTGTGTATCTCTTGAGGTACCCATCCTTGATGAGTATTTCGATTGTGTTCTTCAGGTGGATGCAATCCTCCGTCACGTGCCCGTGGCTCCGATGGAAGCGGCAGTACTTGGACTTGTCCACGTTGGCCTTGGGGGGTGTCGGCTTGGGAAAGCGGACACCTCCCCAGATGAACTCCGAGTTGGCGCACTCAGCCAATATGCGCTCGCGGGAAGTGACTAGGGTGGTGTATTCGGTGAAGCGGCCAGCGGGGCCCCTCTATTCGCGAGGCTCTCGGGGACGATCGTTCCATCGTCGGTCTCCCCCACGTCGGGGGGCTGGTCCCTCTTTTTCTCGAGATCCTTAGGGAGTGTCTCGGTTGCGGGATTCTCGGGCAGAATTGGCGGCCTCGGTCTCCTCGTACCGGATGTGATGGTGGGCTTTCTCGAGGAAGCCTTGGAAGGTGTTTGGCCGGTGGATTGCCACAACCTCGTAGAACTTGGAGTCGCGGTGTAGGCCTTGCTTCATAAGATAACATTTCATGTCGTACGAGGTCGTCACCTGGACTGCTTCCCTCGTGAACCTGTCAATGTAGTTTCTAAGCAGTTCATTCGGGGCTTGAATGATTGCGCCCAGGGCGGCCTCCATTTTCGGGTGTCATCGCGATGTCGTGAAATGCTATGAAAAAGATCCTTCGGGACCCTCCAAGACGTGACAAACTCATATTCTAGGATTTTGTACCAAGCCATGGCCCATTTCCTCAGCGTCGTCGGGAATAGCCTGCCCTTGATGGCTCCCCGAACGTTCCTGTAGTTGAGCATGACCTCGATGTCCTCTAGGTGATTGTCCAGATCCGAGGTACTATCGTACGTGGAGAGTACACGTGGCTTCTCCATCCCATGGGTGATGGGGGTTGCCATGATCTCCCGTGATAGGGGGTCCTATAGTCGTCTTCGTTACTGTGGACAAGGCAGTGCGGAGACGACGAGTCGTGTCGAAGAGGCGGATTACATCCCCTCGGTCTTCTAGCCGGGGCCTCAGACCTGTTCGCTCTTGGCTCTGGGGAGCGTTTCTCCTTCCGGGGGGTGACCTGACACGTTTCTTAGAGGCTACAGGTTGGGGCCTCTCCAGCTGTGGTCGGCGCCCCCTTGGACGGGGAGAGGGGCTCTGAGAGTTCCCGCGCTGATTTCTCTGCGGGGGAGAGCGGGACGAGGTATCCTGTTCTAGTGTGCCGATGCGCTCATTATGTTGGAACAACATTAGGTTTATTTGGTTGATGGCTGCGAAGATGGCAATCATCATTGGGTCCGCTTCAACTGGCGTAGGAACGGGCTGAAAGACAGTCGAGCTCTTTACCCAGGGGCGACATACTGTGCCGCGTCCTCGGACGAGGGAGAGGCGGTCTGGCCGTCCCTGGTGTCGCCCTCACGGGCGTGGGAGGTCCCCACCTGGTCGTCACCGCTGGTGATTGGGACGAGGGCAGAGTTGTGGACAACGTCATCGTGACGTGGCTAATCATGATATTGGAATTTGAACTCGAGAGCTTTGGTTCTCTACTCGGAGGAATGGGGAAGCTTAGGTTCCCACAGACTGCGCCACTGATCTGACCTGATTAGAAGGGAGTTAATGACCTGCCACGCGTCGTTAATCTGAGATCTGTCCACCAGTAGTAGGGAGGAGGAAGGGGGTGTACCTGCAAGACACTCCGATGCCAAAGTAAATAATGGACCAGAGTGAGAGCAATACAGAGAAGAGGTTAAAAAGTGAATACCTGACCCTCTAGTGAAAAAGGGTATTTATAGAGAGACTCCAACGCAGGGCCAACAGTCACTTGTGTTGGGCTGGATTGCCAGGCCCAACCCAGGTAACTGCTAGGGCTTACGTGACGTAGTGAAGACCAGCACATGGTCTTCGCCCTAGTTCAACCGTCCTGTGATCTCTGAAAGGTGGGCTGACCAGCTCTTTCGAAGGTGGGTAGTTGGCTGATGACGTGTCCCCGCGGAGGGGGCACGTGGAGAACGTATGGAAGACGTGTGGTTCTGCCCGACGGAGGGAGTGTCTGCCCGGCGTGTATAGAACTGTGCCCGACACTGGATGATTTGGGCCTACTTGGACCTTCCCCAAATAACGTTGGGCGGGGCCTGGTCGACTGATGGGCAGGCCTGAGTCCAGCCCAGAACAGGAAGCATAACAACATGTTGGAAAAGGCTTAGAAAATATTCATGCATAAAAGAAAAGTTTCATGCATCAAAAACTGAATTTTTATGGGAAAAATAGCTATGTGTCGACACATACGCTCAAGTCGACACATAGAAGGAAACTTCTTATATAGGTCGACACATATGAACTTTAGGTTGGCACATGTACTTCATTTTTTAAGCATGTAGGCTCTATTTGATGTGCCGCATCTACAGGTCGGCTCATGCATTAAACAAGTCGTCCTATGACTTACATAGGTCGACCACTTGAGAGGGTCAAATATTCTAAATCACCCTAAGACATACTCTTTTTGTACTTGCCTTCTCTTCTCCCGATTCTTACTTTAACATCGGGGTGCCCTGCAGGTACACCCTTCCTCATCTTTGTAACTCAACATCACATACAAAGTCTCTGGTCCACTTCAGGTTCTGATCAACCGTCAAGATTTTATATATATATATATATATATATATATATATATATATATATATATATATATATATATATATAATTATAATAATAATAATCATTAATGATTTATTGATTTAATTAAGCACAAAATATTTTTTGAATACATTAAATAAAATCAATATCTTGATGATTGAGAAGTGGAGAATGGATCAATCTATTATTACAAATATATAAATAGTTATGATATAATTAAATTTAACTTTAATCAACACAATTTTTGACTAATCACACTTTAATATAAGCTAACCTAATTCTATAAATACTTTTAATAAATTAATGATTTATTGATTTAAATTAACATGATAATATTAAATTATTTTAAATATCTAGATAATTAAAGTATCGATTTATTATTATTAATTGAATCTTAATGAGTTAATCACAATTTATTTTAAATTCAATTGAAGCTCAATGGAGAATGAATAACATTTGTATTTTAATTATTAAGCACTCCCATTCAACATTCTACATGTGCATTTGGAATCTGCACATGCAACATTTCTTGCCAAACATGAAATCCATCTTTTTGTATTGCCAACTATAATTAGTGGACAAATCATCCCTAATTTTGAAGTGTATGTTATTTTTGCTAATATTTTTTATTGGATGTATATAATCTAATATGGCAAGCAATGGACCATGGAGTAGATTAATTGTATTTCAAAAAGTGATATTACCATAGAGATATATTTTTCCTATTAAGCTTAAAATGAAAAGAAAAAGGTAGATAAAGAAAGATATCACATTGCCAGCCAGCTACAGCCTTGATAGGATATAGGCACTTGTACTTTCATTCCATTTTGACCCATGTTTACAAATTACAACTAAGCATACATTGTATACACTTTCTTACTTTTTATTATTAAAAATAATTAAAAATAATTATAGTCAAACGAAATCACATTTTATTTATTACACATTCACGAATAAAATAAATAAATAAACACTTCTCATTGTTAAACAGTTAGTTAATTAATCCAATCGGAGCAACGTCCCTCTCTCCGGCGTCGCTCCCAATCGGAATGTTTATTTTCTCTCTCTAGGGTTTGCTTTCTCCGTTCATCGCTTCGTAGAGATGTCGCGCCAGTCCACCGGTTCCGCTTTCACCAAATCCAAGACCCTCGATAACAAATATGTATGTCATTTTTACCCTTCACTCTCCTTCTCCATCAATCTCAATCAATTTTGTTTTGTAATTCAAATTGAAATGCTGTTGTATAATGTTGCCGTTGCTGATTTCTCAACTCCAGATTGTTAAATTTTTGCTTTCTAAATTCTTGAATTGAACTTTGAAATTCAATTAGTGGAAGCTTTTGGTTGGTTTTGTTGTTGAAGTTGGAGATATTTTGGCGCGACTTTTACTTAACTAGTATGATCAGACGCATGATGAAGCTATGGATTATGGAATGACCGGAGTAGTGGCAAGTTTGCTAGTGTAGTAGTTGAAACCTCTCGTATTTTGCGGTGGCTCTGTAAGTAGTTGAACGTTAACTGATGGTAGTGTAGCTGGTAGCGGCATTGAGCTGGTGTAATGTGGAACGGTGGAAATAGTGACGGTGGTTGCAATAATGAAGTAAAGATAATTTCGCTAAAATACGTTGGTGTTGAAGGTAGTTGTGATGTGCACCGGAGGCCGGGAGTGCTCCTGCTGGATTGGATGGTGGAAGTTGCATCTTTATTTTTTTATTTTTAAATCTTGGGACAGACTAATCCAGTCCCACCGTCCACTTGCGGGATACACTCTCAGGACCCAAACCTTCACCACTAGGCCAACTCCTAGGGGATGGTTGCCCCTTTATTTATTTTTATGTGTGGAGTGGAATGTTAAATGATTTTGAATTTTGAATTTTATTTACTGTTGATTGATCTTTTAGTTAAACTTTTTAAGTGTTGAAGAGGGTGTTGCAGGGAATGCAGTTGGAAGGATTGATTGTATTTGTAATTCATGAGAATGAGTATCAATTGCAAATATTTGGTTTTTATCCTGTGTTGTTTTTATTTTGAAATTGCATATGGGATTGGCTTGTTTAATAGCATACTCTTTTTGAATGACTGCTTTGTTTACATGTGAGCTTTGGAGCAGATGCTGGGAGATGAGATTGGGAAAGGAGCTTATGGTCGAGTTTACAAAGGTTTGGACTTGGAGAATGGAGATTTTGTAGCAATTAAGCAAGTTTCTTTGGAGAATATTGCTCAGGAGGATCTCAACATCATCATGGTATACAACACATTTTAATATCATCTATTTTCTTTTTAAATTTTAAGGTAGCTATACATTATATATGGTTAGGTCCTGAATCTGATGGCATACTCAGGGTGGAGTTGTTTTCGGTTCTAATTGAAATGAGAGATACTAGGGGTTTGCGATTAAAATGAGAATACTAGGGAGCTATGTAAACTGTATGAAACTTAAAAACCCTAAAGTCTTAGCGTCTGCAAAATCCCAATTTTGGTTAGTTCTTGGAGTTATTTGCAAGAGATTGGTTCCATTAAAATATCATCATCATTAGTGTCATAGGTTATTCCAGTTATATGGTCCTTTGTTAGTTCATTTCTTTTTATGCCGAGCTTTTTGAAGCACACTTAAATTCCCAAAATTTATTTGCAAATTGCAACCGATAAAACAACTAGCACACTTATATTGTTGCCTTTTTTGTAATGCATATTTACTAACCACTAACTTGGGTGTTGTTTACATGTGACTATACTGTTATTGGATGGATTCTTAAATGTTACCAGCAAGAGATTGATTTGTTAAAGGTAATTCTTTTCCTCAATGTTAGATTCGCACTACATTATCAGTTGATTTTTCTTTTGCTTGTTAGCTCTTAGAGTATTATTTGCTCTATTTATCCTTTTTTTCAATATTGAGCCTGAAGCTTTAGGCTTTGCTTGGGAGTTTGGAGGGGGAGGGAAAGGGAGGACTTTGAAAAACGATTTTATTTATTTATTTTTAAATATAGAGAAATCTGTTAACATTTTTTGAAGAAGAGATTTTGTTTAGAATGATAAAAGAGTGCTTATCATTAGCATATTTTTAATTTTTGGAATACTATAACAACCTTAATTATATTTCAACAATTTATCCAAGCCATCCAAAATCCTCCAAACCCCCTCTCCAATACAATTTTTTAGTTTCTCCAAATTAGGGGAATTTGGTTTTTGAATAAAAATATATCCCCAAAACCCTCACCTCCTAAATCCTTCCATTCTTTTCACTTATTCTTTCCCTTTTTTCAAAACCCTCCCCACCCTTCCCCTCCAATGATAGATTTGAATTGAATAATAGGAACATATTCTATTTACATGAGTTTGGAAAATAGGTATTAATTGATAGTATACATTGTTTTTTTATATTGGCGTGTTTATTGTTGAAGTTATACAATTTTAGTTTTTAGGTGATAGTGTACATTGATGTTTTATAATGTGTTCATTGTTGAAGTTATACAATTTTAGTCTTGAGTTATAACACAGGGAGGAAAAGGAAGTATAATGAAATTATTTTAATATCATTTTGATTGAGGAAAAGGAAGAATAATGAAATTATTTTAATATCATTTTGATTGTTGTGTTGGGTGTTATTATAGATAATTATTGAATAACATAGAATGATTTTCATTTATTCTACAATGAGGTTGAGTCAATTTATATACAATAGAGAATCTCTCAAGAAAGAAAAAAATAGAAAATAAAAGAAACTATCAATGCTAATAAATAGAAAATATTCAGATTAAAAATAGAGATAATTCAACACTCCCCTTAAGTCGGAGCATATATACCATATGCATCCAACTTGTTACCTATATAATATAATCAATCAGGTCAAACCCAAAGTGGTTTGGTCCGAATAACGGGTTTGTTTAGGTTTTCAAACTTGCAAACCTGACCCGTTTTTGAACAATTTATTTAATGTAGGTTAAAATTTTTATGTATTGAAAATTTCAAAAATAGAATGCCATTTAATTATGTATTTTTTAAGTTTAAAAAATAATGTTTTATGACCTACACTAAATCAACCGTCTATTATTGGATTGAGCAGTTTTTGACAGAAAAACTATGCTTTTTAACCTAACACAATCCAATGAAATTTGTTTAGAGTAAGCTAGAGGCCTGTCTAAAAATAGACCGACCCAACCCATGCACACCACTAGGGGGTAACATCGGGTTGTTGTATTATCATAGAATGTAATGGCCACGTTGGCAATAATATGGGTGAGCTTATTGTATGATACACTTGTTGGGGAGATTGGGGCAATGTCGGGAGTAACATTGGGTCAATACTCCAGGACCACAAAAGAGGGAGACAACAGATCTCCACCTAAAATCTTAATCCATTAGGTATATGAGTTACCTATCTTATGTATCCAACATCTATTCTATTCATAATCAATATGGGACTAACCTTGAACCATCCCCATACCTTATACTTGCACCACCGTTATTACCAACAAAACAAACCTTCTGGCTACACTGCCTTGAAGAATTTCGATACTATGATCCAAACACTAGAATATACTTCTGCTCCTTCTCTTATGGTCACAAAGCATTGATCCATTGCTCTCGATACTCTCATTGTCTCCCTAGCAAGTAATATCATAGCAAGTTCAATGCTTTTGGTAGTGAGCTGGTGTTTTAGGAAAACCCAAGTCCTACATTAAAAGATACAAGGCTTGATTAGAGTTTATATAGTGACACCCCTCATTTTATAGGCTGGTTTTGTTAGTATGAGCCAGATCCAACATACAATTCTATTGATCCCATGCTTTTTAAATGATGATTATATTGCAGAATTTGAACCACAAAAACATTGTAAAGTATCTTGGATCCTTGAAGACCAAGAGTCACCTGCATATAGTACTTGAGTAAGTGAACTCAACTCTCTCACAAATTTTAAAGATTTAATCATTGCATAATTTGAAGGGTATTATAGCAGTTAATGGATTTTGTATCATATTGTTTCCAATTTCGTAGGTATGTGGAGAACGGCTCACTTGCAAATATTATCAAGCCAAATAAATTTGGACCATTTCCAGAATCATTGGTTGCAGTTTATATTGCCCAGGTTTGTAGGCTTAACTATTCACCGAAGTCTTTCCAAGATCTGACTTTTTGAATTCATACTAAAGTGTTATATGATGTGAAAGGTGTTGGAAGGCTTGGTTTACCTACATGAACAAGGTGTTATCCATCGTGATATTAAGGGTGCAAATATATTGACAACTAAAGAGGTAACTTTTTATTTATTTTTTAATGGTTCTATTGCATACTCGGTCTTTGCATTTTAGAAAATTTAGTGGTTCTGTACGTGCAAATTTGTTTCATTACTATGTCTAGGTATATCTTAAGTTATATCTGCCCAGGTGAGTTTTTTCATCATACAACTTCTCCGTTTATTTGTACTTATTAGTTGTGTTGCATCTGGATGTAGATGGCAGTTCTTAGTAATCTAAAATCACTGTTTAGCCATGTTTAGCACCGGAGTGTGGATTTTCTTCTGTATGTAGTTATATTTTCAATCTTTCTGTGAAAAAACATTTTGTATGATCCTGCTTCTCTTTTTATTTTTTATTTTTTTATTTTATTTTGTTTTTATAATTATTTTCTTATGCTTCTTACTAAACCTTGTTGTGTTGATATTCTGTTTATCCTTTCTAGTTAAAAATAATTGCAGACTATTTAGCTTGAGCTGCTGCTTGCTGCTGTTTCAATTCACTGAACTGCTTTACCAACAACAACAACAATAATTTTGTCTCACGAAGTGGGATCGACCGGCTGTATGGATAAAACGATGCCACAATATTCTATTAAATGCCATACTTCTATCAAACTCATTAATCTTGAGATTTTTTTAAATAGTTTTTCGTATAATTTTTTAGATCTTTGTCTACCTCTAGTGGTTTAAGTCGTTTCCATCTGATTTACTCTCTTTATAGGTATTGTCTCTACATGCCCAAACCACTTAAATCTAGTCTCTCTCTCTCTCTCTCTCTCTCTCTCTCTCTCTCTCTCTCTCTCTCTCTCTCTCTCTCTCTCTCTCTCTCTCTCTCTCTCTCTCTCTCTCTCTCTCTCTCTCTCTCTCTCTCTCTCATCTCTCTCTCTCTCTCTCTCTCTCTCTCTCTCTCTCTCTCTCTCTCTCTCTCTCTCTCTCTCTCTCTCTCTCTCTCTCTCTCTCTCTCTCTCTCTCTCTCTCTCTCTCTCTCTCACTCTCTCTCTTCTCTCTCTCTCTCTCCCTCCATGCACGGCGCTTCACTTATTAGATGATAAGGAAAAGTTAGCCGTGGAAATTAGAAGACAAAAGAAGAAGGGAGTCCACCATCTTGCGTTGTTTTGTGTATTATTATCTCTCTAAACAAATATCTCTATCTCTGCCACATTAATTTATTTTCGTATTGCTTCTCTATGGCCCAAGAAGACAAGGGAAAACTAGGCCGTGGAAATTAGAAGAGAAGATAAGAGAGTTCACCATCTTGCGTTGTTTTGTGCATTATTATTTGTCTAAGCAATTTGCATTAAGTTAGGAATGCTGTTTATATGTTTTAATACAAACAACAGAGATGAGGAAAGATACTGCTCAAGCTGATACGAGATAGAATGTTGGGCGTTACGAATCAACACGAGATGAGATTGAAGTAAGTGTAACAAAGATGAGGATGTTGCGTTGAATGTGTAAGACTAGATAAGATAGAATTAGAAATGATTATATTAGAGAGAGCCTTAGGTGTTTATATGTTTTGATACAAACAACAAAGATGAGGAAAGATACTGCTCAAGCTGAATACGAGACAGAATGTTGGGCGTTAAGAATCAACACGAGATTAAAGTAAGTGTAGCAGAGATGAGGATGTTGCGTTGAATGTGTGGTAAGACTAGATAGGATAGGATTAGAAATGATTATATTAGAGAGTGTTAGGGTAGCATCTATAGTAGAGAAGATGCTGGAAAATAGACTTAAGTGGTTTGGACATGAAAGGAGAAGACCTATAGATTCTATGGTTAGGAGAGTGAATCATATGAAGAGAAGTCAAACAACTAGAGGAAAAGGAAGCTTATAAAGACTATATGAGAAGTTATTAAGAAAGATCTTGTGATTAACAATTTACATATAAACATGATCCAACATTATGGCGAAAGTTGATCCATGTAGCCGATTTCACTTAGTGGAACAATGCTTGGTTGTTGCTTGTAACAGCAAATTACTAGGAACATGGAGCATAAAGCCTTAAGCAGCGCAGAAAAAGAGTTGACCTTAGTTGAAAGAGACTGGACAACTCTTTATTGACTTTCTTTTAGGAGTCCGCCATTTTATGTCTATTTTATATTCTTTTGTTATCTCTTATTAGAGGATAAGGTTTAACTAACAATCAGTTAGTTGATATCCTCCTAGTTAAGTTTAATCAATCCTCCACATATCTTTACTGTGCACCTCCTGTACAGTATCTCTCCCTCTGTTTAACTAACATCTAAATTTTAGGAACTAACTAATGGAAATTTAGTTAGAATTATGAGCTTCTATCTTATCTATAAATAAATCTATCACTTTGTAGTTGTAAAATATTAAAAATAAAGAAATAATCAGTTAGAGTTTCTCTACACTCTCTTCTTGAATCCATGAGATTCATAGATCTCTCAACCTTTTATAATTATCTGTGATAAATTATTTGTTTATGAGAATATGAACAACTTTTTCCGTCAAATTACTTAATGTTTGCATTATAGTGTCACCACGGGTTTCCTTTCACATCACTCAATGTTTGCATTATAGTGTCACCACGGGTTTCCTTTCACATCACTCGTAGTCTCACCTGATTTTTCCTTACTCTAGATTTTTCTCCCTTTGTTTTAGACTAGAAGATTTGCATTAAAGTTCTCAAACTTATTAATTTCCTCTTTCAGGGTCTTGTCAAACTTGCTGATTTTGGCGTTGCAACAAAATTAACAGAGGCTGATGTTAATACTCATTCCGTTGTTGGAACACCATACTGGATGGCACCAGAGGTATTAATAATTGATATTATTCTGCTAAATAATTTGATTAGAGCTTATGATCATTGTCTTATTTAAGCTGTCTTTTAGGACCACTTTGGTATGTGTAAATATTAGATTACTTCGTTGCACTTTTTAACAACTTTGCCTCACTCTTCAGTTTGTGATTTTAGGAGAAATTTGAATATTATCCTAGATGTACTGTGTTCCGTGTATGTGTAGAAAACTGTTTTTTAATGTATTTCAATAATATGTTTCAATATAATAGCTAATTTATTTAATTAGAACAAATTCTAAATTTAATGGATTTTGTTTAATAGACCACACACTACAATATAAAAACAACGCACTACAATATAAAAACAAGTATAAATATTACTATTACATTCTATAATTCAACAATGCTCCTCAAGCTGGTTGTGAAAACTGAATATTATATATTTTGGTATGAATAATTTACAAGTGCTGATTGATATAAACTATTTTAACCTAATGGGCCTGACTATTAAAAGTCCGATTACAATTTACCTAGCAATAACTGCGGTATTTGGCATGGCATCTTGATCGTTAAATATGGAAGTACATCGATCTTCACTTATGGGATAGAGTTTGGGCGTCTTCGTTCTGTGTCATCTCGGTGGAGAAGGATCTCCCTCCTTGGGACTAACTTGGATGCTCCATTCAATTGGTTTCATGACGAGCTTCTTAAGAAAGTTGGATCAGATGTTCTAACTTCTTTCTGGAATGACCCTTGATTGGGGTTACTCCTCTTAGTATTAGGTTCCGTAGGTTTTTCTATCTCTAAGCAAAAATCTTGCTCTATGGAGGAGGTTGGTAGGTGGGAGGGTCAGACTTGGGTTTGGGATCTCAAGGGGAGAAGATCCCACATTTTTGAGCATGAGTAGAAGTTGATTTCTGATCTTTTATTGGTGATCAGCGATTTTACCTCCTCAGTTCAGCCTGGTAATTGGTGGTGGTGCCATTCTAAAGATTATGTTTATTCTGTGTCATCTACTTACAATTTTCCTTCTATCTCGGGAGATTCATAGTGATTTGCAGGAATCGCCTACAGATTAAGCTCTTCACTTAGTTTGGAGCAGCTGACCCCCTTTAAAGTTTGTGTTTTCTCGTGGCAACTCCTACAAGATCGGATTCCAACAACAGAGAACTTACCAGGGGAATTCCACTGGTATCAGGGAGTATTCTCTGTCCTTTTTGTTCGGCGGCTACTGAGACCTCTCATCTTTTTGTGACTTGCGAGGTGGTGACTTTAATTTGGTATAGGATTTTTAGATGGTTGGGGTGGGTTATGGTGTTACCGAGTGATCCAGTGACCTTGTTTTAGATGTTCTATCTCTAGTGGGTTGTCTAGGATTAAGGGGGGGAGGGGGTTGTCTTATATGATTTGGCATGCTGTGATATGATCAATTTGGAAATCTCAGAATGATAGTGTTCTCAGGTAAATTGGGGACTCGAAGGACGTGGAAGACATGAGCATCTTCTTGGCTTGAAAATGGTATCTTAGTAGGTCCATGGGTAGCTCATGTGCTTTCTCGGCCTGGATCGAAAGTCCTATCTTGCCTCTGAGCTGATAGCTGGTGAAGTGTCTGCAACCTCCCTTTGTGTGTTCTTGTGTTCTGTTGGTGATTGGTGTTCGCTTGTATTGGTCTGTGGTTGGGGCGCTCTAGCTCTGGCTCTTTTTTTCTGGTTGTGTTTTCCTGGTTTTGTGTTGTGGAAGGTTGTTGTTGCTCTGATTTGGTGGTTAGTTTTTATCTAGTTTGTTTTTTCCTTTTTCTTCTTGTTGGCATTTAGGTACCTCTCGTGCTTATCCAACATTGTCTTGTACTCTATTGTTTTTAGTCTCTCAAAATGTCTATAATTTTAGGAGGATTAAAAGTGTAAATGAAAAATTTTAGGATGATCATTTTTTGAAGGAAATATTTTGAGGGATTAAAAACAAAATTTTAGATATTTAGGAGGACCACAAACATATTTAACCCCCTTATATTTATATAATATATTTGCTTTTCAAAATAATAAAAAATATAATACTCCGCCTTGGCTCCAAGACTCACTTCTATCCTTGGGCTCACTTCTCGTGCAATATTCTGTAGTTGATCTCCTATCCTTGGGCTCAGTATTGCAATCTAGGTTGTGAGAAACCTGCCTTGGCTCTAGTCTGCATAATGTGATGATTAATAGACATGGGAAGTACAAGAATAGTATTAGGTGTGAGCGATGTAAGAACAAACGAGGAGGATGAAAGATTAGGACTAGAGATAGAGGAATTCAAAGTTACAGGCTGAGGAGAAGACGGATCAAAATTAGAACCCCTTGAGATGCATGAAGGATGACACATAGGTGCATGAGAGGAAACATACTCGGTAGGTTTAATAGTACTATAACTTGAAGTAGCTGACTCTTGGTTATAATGGCTAGGAATAATAGAGGATAAAACAAATGAAGAGTAATAAGTTGAGACTTCAACAGGATTGATAGGACTGGATTCTAAGGGAGAAATAGAAGGAGTAATGTGAAGAGGGGGAAGAGAGACCGGTGAGGAAGAGGAAGATGAGACAGATGCAAATAGAGTAAATAACACTTTATATGGAAACCTTAGATCATTGAAAAGAATATCTTTGAAGATGTAAAGCTTGCCACTATGAGCCAAGCATCAGTAACCTTTGCGAGAAGTGGATTAGCCAAGAAAGAGGCATTCTTGTTGAAAATTCAGGCAAGCACACGATGGATGTTATTACCAAAGTTATAACATCCACTGTGACATCTACTACTTAACAGCCAATAATCAGCAATAATTAAAGCAGTAAATACACAACAATTGTTTACCCAGTTCAGTGTCAACAACACCTACATCTGGGGGCTACCAAGCCAGGGAGGAACTTCACTATTAGCAGAATTAATTCAGAGTCAAACAACACAATTTGCACTCCTCACTTAAAACCTACCCAATGACAATTCAGCCTAGAGACATTCTAGACCTGAGTATACCCACTCACTCCTCCTCAATCACACAACAGTGATATCAAACAATTACAGACTAAATATGAAGTGACACTTCATACACACCTTGATCTTGCTTCACAACTTTGATCAAGGAACTCACACACTCTTGCTTCACAGCTTTGAGAGAGACACAACCTAGAATCTACCTATCCAATGCTAATCATCCACCAGACAATTGCTTGGAGTACAAGTATTCCTAGACAGAAATCATACGTGAAGACTAGCCTTCTTCACTTACAAGGACTCTTCAATCTGCACTCTGTATTCTTCTTCTGTCAAGAGCTGCTATTCAGAATTGCATCTTCTTATCTTTATAGCAGCTGTCAGTCCTTTTGGGCCTTGGTGCATCAATTAGGTTTTATTCATAACAAACCTATTTTCGATGATCTGCACACTTGCCACTTAATTCAAGGATATTCTAGTTCGCTTAGGGCTTCTAGAAAGTCTCTTGATATCCAGCTTGAGCTCCTATTCTGTTTCCTGGTTTATAGATATCAGAAAAACAACCTTGCCCGCTGGATGTCATACTTTCAGTGTTATGACATTCTGTATGACATTCAGCTTAACTAAGTTAACTTATAGTTAACTTATCCTGCACACATATCATTAAGTATGTCCTAACATTTAGTATGACATACATGCACACTCTAAAGTTTTGCCACAAAATGCAGCCAATCAAGAGCACTTACACTTGTGACCTGAAATCTAACTTGTATGTGTTGTATGGTCCGAGTAAAGGAAAATAGGCACAACCAAAAACTCTTAGGAAATGCAGTCTGGCTGAAGCTTGAACAACACAGTGTAAGGAATTTGAAAATTAATGGTGGCTGAGGGAAGTTTATTAATGTGGTAGGCATTAGAAGAAAATGCATAGTCCCAGTAGGTTGAAGGTTGGGAGGCTTGACTTAGAAGAGTGAAGTCCACATCAATTATATGTCTGTGTTTTCTCTCAATGACACCATTTTGTTGGTGAGTGTGAGGGTGTATAATTCTGTGGACAATACCCAAGTCAGACAAATACTTATTAAAAGGGCCTGAACTCCCCACCACAATCAGATTGAAAAGCTTTAGTGGGGCAGCCATGTTGGAGTTCAACCATAACTTTGAACTTTTGAAAAGTAGAAATAGTTTCAGATTTGTTTTGGGGAAAGTAAATCCAAGTAAATCTAGAGTAACCATCTACAAAGGATAGATAATACTTGAACCTTACAGTAGAGCCATTGGGAGAATGCCCCCACATGTCACTATAGATCAATTCCAAAGGACTGGAATATGTGGTGTGTGAAGGTGAAGAGTGTAATTTGTGAGATTTTCCCATACAACAGGCAGACCAATAGAAAGAACAACTTTTATTATTAAGGGGGATCTTACATCCTTGTAAAACAAATTTTACAAGCATGTTCACGGGGATGTTTTAATCTTAAATACCACATATTAGGAGTACTAGAACTAGTAAAAGCAAAATTAATATTAAGAACAGACTATGGCTGACAAGCAGGCAAGACAAGAGTCTTGTTATTATTGCAGGACAAATTGATAGAGGGGAAAGCATAGAGACCATCGTCACCAACATGTCCCTCAAGCAGAGTAACATTAGATACTTGAGATTTAGCAAGACACTTGTCAGCAGAAAAAATGAAGAAGACAATATTGTCATGACAAAATTGACGCACACTGATCAAATTCTTGGTTATTGATGGAATAAAAAGAAGGTTATGATGAGTGAAAGGTGTGTGAGGATGAATAGGAGAAAGCCAAAGTGCTAGAGCCAGTGGATTGAATATGCAAACCTTGTCCATTCATTGCCAATGATAATCTGACCATGGCCTTCGAATCGAGTCAGTTGTTGAAGATTCTTTTCTTTGAATCATTAGTGACATGATAAGAAGCTCCAGAATTAGGATACCATGAGGTTGATGCAGAGGAGGAAGGCATAATGCTAGCAACAAAGGCACTTGGTGAAGAGAGATTAGCAACCTGCCTAAATGGTGGAGGAAGCCTTGTCCACACATTAGGTGGAAAAACTCCATAGTTATTGTGAGGAACTTGCCAAGCAGGAGAACTGTAAGAAGAGCCAAAGTATGATCCAGGGGGATAGTGTTGAGTGTGCCTATGCTAACAATTAAGAGCAGTGTGACCAAATTTAGAGCAAACTTGGAATTGAACATTTGAATTGGAAAATTTGCCACCTCTACCTATGCTATTACGACCGCCACATGGTCCTCTACCACCACGAAATTGTTGTGACGAACTAGATGAGTCATAATTAGAATTATGAGTATAAATAAGAGGCGAGGACGAAACAGAAACAATGGGATTCATATCTTCATAAGTGTTAGGGTTAGGATTAACATGAGTAAGATTGAGAGGAACGAGATCAAGAAAAATTGCTTCTTGAACTTTAATAGTTTACCTCTTGGCTCCAAAGTTTTCCACCATAACTCCTTGTCGTGCCTACCCCATCCTTATTTAAAAGAAGTTTTCCGAAGGGTTGATGATGGTGTCTTATCCATAATTCGGCCTCTAACTTCATCAAGATCTATTGGAAGATAAAAGGTAAATGTTTTTATGATTTTTTCCTCAGGCAAAGGCTGATTTTTATAGTGAGAATAAAATTAATTCTCTCATTGAAATAAGGAGAGAATCATTACATTGAAAAAATAAAAGGATATAATGGAATTCTCTAGAATTGTCTAGAAAACAATAAAATAGGGAAATAAATATTGATGTATTTTCCAACACCCCCCTCAAATTGGTGCATAGATATCTATCATGTCCAACTTGTCTATCAAATGCTCAAAGATAGGTTTTGCCAAACTTTTGGTCAGGATATCCGCAGTTTGGTGATTAGAAGTCTCAAAAGGTAGACATTTGATTCCAGCATTTAACTTCTTTATGAAATGTCGATCAATCTCAATATGCTTGGTTCTGTCATGTTGAACTGGGTTATGAACTATGCTAATAGCCGCTTTATTATCAAAATATAATTTCAATGGAAGCTTAATTTTCATGTCAAGTTCTATTAGGACTCTATGGATCCATAATCCTTCACAAATACCTTGAGTCATAGCTCTAAACTCGGCTTTCGACAACTCCATTTTGTTGAGGAGTATTATGAAGTAAACAAAGTGAATTCACTTGTCATGTGATCAGAGGCACCTGAATCTACTATCCTAGTGTGATTAGGACTGACACTAAGAACTGCACCTTTCTTGCTATAGAGCAAGAAGGAGTTGGAGACTCGAGGAGCTTGAACAGTTTCTCTAGTTGTTCCGTAGTGAGTGGAAGCTGAGTCGAAGAAGATTACTGCCCTTGATCATAATTATTAGGCTAAAATGCACAACCACCTTTCTTCGTCCAGTTAGGAGGTTTGCCATTGAGCTTCCAACAAATTTCACTTGTATGCCAGCCACTGCCATCTTTGCGGACACCGCGGTCACCCCCACTGTCGTCTCCTCTGCCACTGCCATTTCCTTGGCCACTACTGTGGTCTACGCCCGACTCATGTGGTTGTTCGCCATGGTTGCTTGTGGAGGATCTGGTGTAGGTCTGTGCTAGGGAAGACCACTTGTTGTGATCCGCCATAGGAGGCTAAACGGGTATGTGAAACGGGTCGGCACCGACACAGGCAGCGACGGCACCGACACCATCGCTGCTACCGTTACCAATTTACCATTGCCACGACGTCCACCAATGTCGCTACTGTTAATGCGGTCTCCGCCATTGCCGCGGTTTCCGCCGTGTTCGGTGCCAATTGTTGGAATACCATCATTGTTGTTGCTAACGGTCGAACCAGTTAGGGCTTGTTGCTATTGAGTAGAATCCACCACCATTTAATTGGGTCGGCCGTACAAACCAGATTTTTGGACCCCGAACTCCTCTAGTTATGGAAAATTTTATACTCGCACCCTAACCATGGCTCACGGTGCTATATCAAAAAAATAGAAAATACTGTTATATTTTATTCTCCAGCAATAACAGGATATAAATTGGGAGATTACAATTTCATGATCTCATTAATTTTTAGGAGAATATTAATAAAAAATATTAAATATAAAAAAAAGGAATAAATAGGGAGATTACATGGTTACTCCAACACTATTAACCCATATTACTATTTAGATTCTATTATTTACAACACTATGCATTTGTTTTTATGAAAAAGCAGTTTATTTGTTGAGCCGAGCATCTTGCTGACACTTTAGAACTTAATAAAGTGGACTGAATTAAAAAGTAACTTAAATGAGATATATTGGGCTTGATTAGGTGCACAAATTGATAATTTTTTTTTCAGGTTATAGAAATGTCTGGGGTTTGTGCAGCTTCTGACATTTGGAGTGTTGGCTGTACAGTTATTGAGCTTCTTACATGCGTGCCTCCTTATTATGATTTGCAGCCTATGCCAGCTCTTTTCCGTATTGTCCAGGTTCGCTTATGTGCTATCATTCACTGTTTCCTCAATATATGAAGGTTGCCTGGGTTCTTATAGAATTTGTCTAGATAGATATTACATTTGATTCTACAGTTGTTGAGTTCATAACTAGAGCACTTTATGCTAGCACACATTCTAAATATGCTCAACTACCCAATTATAATTTGATATGCATCTCTTGACTTTTCTCTCCAGGATGAACATCCTCCAATTCCTGATAGTCTTTCGCCTGACATTACTGATTTTCTGCATCAATGCTTTAAGAAGGTAAACTGAATCTCAACTATTTTTGGGAATCTTTTTCTTAATGCATATGGCGACCATGTTGATGATATCAGTTTTAGTTTCATGAATGCTATTGCATTATGTATATTTGGTCCTGGGATCAAAGGAAGTGATTTTATCAATATTGTCCATGTAGTTTTCTAACTCGAGATTTGTAGGACAGGCAAGTTAGATGCTTGTATTGAAGCAGAATTCGGGACTAAAACTTGTTTTATATACCATTTTGTTGCACATGTCAGGATGCTAGACAAAGACCTGATGCTAAAACGCTGTTGTCTCACCCCTGGATTCAAAACTGCAGACGTGCACTGCAGTCTTCTCTTCGTCATAGTGGATCATTAAGGTAGCAAGCATGGGATATTATTGCCATATTATATTATATACAATAGTCGAATAAAACCATATAAGTATTTTGTTTAATTTTGTAATCTGTCAAATCACATCATTGCTATTGAAGTTGTACTCATAATAAGTAATGTTGCCCTTCTATTTATTTTGGTCGATAAGATAGCTGTTCGGCTACCTGTTTTTGTTCATGCTTTGTATGTCTAATCTTAAGCTTGAGAGTGTGTTAGGCTCCATATTTTGACTAGAGGTATGACCAAATCAGTCCTTATAGGGCTTGGACAATCCTCACCATTTCAAATCAAACTTCTAAAGTTGAGTTAGGCCTACTCCTTGTTTAAGATGTCATCAGTCTATCATAGACTTGTCAATAGGCCACCCGTTTTTGTCCATATTCCTGAAGCTCATGATAGACTTCTCAATAGGCCACCCGTTTTTGTCCATATTCCTGAAGCTCAATCTTGAGCGTAAAGAGATATGCTAAGATCTGTATTATATGGCCACCCACACTTTGTCTATGCTTCAAAGTGTCCAGTCCCGAGCTTGAGGAGTTTATTCAGATCCCCAACTACCTAGAGAATTGGAGATATGTATAAATTAGTCCTTATAAGGCTTGGGAAATCTCACTTCACAATCTTGCAAGTGACCATTAGTGTATGATTTACTCGGCCTTTCCATACAGTAATTGTAGAAATTATGTATTTCTTATTGAGTTTGTACATAATAGAATAGAATATATATAACCTAGGGAGTACAAGTAACTAAAGAAACTAATTAAGTCCTAATTAACTCAAATTAATCCCTATATACAAGAATGAAAATATTCTATTTGGCTGCGTAAATAAGTATAAATGTATTCATATAATACAGCTATAAAATCTACATTGCTGTCCCTTATTGATGACTGCATATCTGTGTCTTAATGGTTTCAGATCAGCAACCAACACTCCCCCTCAAGTTGGGTCATAGATGTCTATCATGCCCAACTTGAATCTTAAGTTTTCATAGTTGGTTCTAGGAAGTGGCTTGGTCAAGATATCATCTATTTGATGACTTGAGGGTGTGTGCTGAAGAGAAATTAATCCGTTGTCAATCTTCTCCTTGATAAAATGTCTATCAATTTCTATATACTTTGTCCTGTCGTGTTGCACAGGATTTTTCGCAATACTTATGGCAGCTTTGTTGTCACACAATAGACTTACTTCATGGTAAGTATGAACTTGTAGTTCCGCAAGCATCCTTTGGAGCCATATCCCTTCACAAATTCCATGAGCTATTGACCTAAATTCTGCTTCAGCACTGCTTCTTGCAACCACAGATTGTTTCTTGCTTCTCCATGTCACCAAGTTGTCCCATACAAATGAGCAATACCCACTGGTTGATCTTCTATCAGTTACTGAGCCAACCTAATCGGCATATGTGAATATTTCTATTTTTCTGCTTGTGTCCTTTTTGAAATGCTGCCCCTTCCCTGGTGCCTTTTTGAGATACTGTAGAATACGGTTAACTGCTTTCATGTGAGTCTCTTTGGGATCGTTCATGTAGCGGCTAGCCATGCTAACAGAAAAACCAATGTCTAGCCGTGTATGGGTTAGGTAGATAAGTCTCCCAACCAGTCTTTGATACATCTCTTTATCAACTGGTGGACTCTTTTTTCTCTCCTATTTTCACATTAGATTCCATAGGAGTGTTTTCTTGCCGACATCCTAACATCCCCGTTTCTTGACGTAAATCAAGAGTATATTTCCTTTGAGACAAATAAATTCCAAATTTTGATCGTGCCACTTCCATTCCAAAAAAATACACTGACCAAGATCTTTAACTTCAAATTCCAACTTAGCTAGTAACAATTTTAACCCTTCAATTCCAGTACAGTTATCACCTGTAATAATAATGTCGTCTACGTAAACAATGAAGATGGTTACCTTGCCTTCCTCTGAATGCTTTAAGAACATTGTGTGGTCTGTTTGGCATTGAGTGAAACCATGCATCCTAACGACTCGTGTAAGCCTATCAAACCAAGCCCGTGGGGTTTGCTTGAGCCCGTATAGTGATCTTTTGAGCTTACATACCTTGCCCGAGTTTTCTGACGTCTCAAGTCCAGGTGGTATTCTCATGTAAACATCTTCTTCAAGTTCACCATTTAGGAAAGCATTTTTTATATCTAGCTGATGAAAAGTGGCCAATCCAAATTTATTGCTAAGGAAAGAAGAACACAGACTGAGTTTAATTTTGCTACAGGTGCAAAGGTCTTTCATAATCCACCCCATAAGACTGAGTGAATCCTTTTGCCACCAATCGAGCTTTATACCTGTTCACACTCTCGTCCACATTATATTTCACCGAGAATATCCATTTGCATCCAACTGGCTTCTTTCCATCTGAAAGGACCATTATTTTCTAGTGCCTTGATTTCTTCCACAAGAGCTGCCATGTACCATTCTTTTCTAGTGCCTTGATTTCTTCCACAACCGCAGCCTTCCACTCTGAAACTAGGATAGTTTCATGGAAATATTGAGTAATGTGGGTGTTGATGAAATTCTTGTACTCCTGTGACAATTTTTCACTAGAAACATGGTTCCCAATTGGATGTTTGGTACAAGAAGATCTCACTCGCTTTCTTATGGAAATAGGTCAGTTTAAGTTCTGGTCATAAGTGTTATTATCCAATAAATTAGAAGATGAGTCAATGCATGGTAATTTACCTTTGTGAGTAGGTTCAGAATCTGAATTTTGGACAGAGCCTTGGTTCAGCTTCGGAAGAGTGCATGTTTCTACTTCCTTAAGAGTTTGAAGCTTGTTTTTCTTCCTTGTGTATACATATACTTATTTTCTTTCATTTGTTGTCTTGGTAACATCAAGAGTGGTTGCTTGCTGGTCCAATTCAGGTTCAACTATTATTTGGGCAGATTCTGAATTTTTAGTGGTTGAGCCAAGTTTCGGTGGGTTAGATTTTGGGACAGATTCTGGTACAACTATTATTTGGGCAGATTCTGAATTTTTAGTGGTTGAGCCAAGTTTCGGTGGGTTAGATTTTGGGACAGATTCTGGTACAGTATCTGGAACGGTTTCTGGGACAGATTCGGGTACATTTTCTGGAACGATTTCTGGGACAGATTCGGGTACATTTTCTGGTATAATAATTTCTCAAGGTTGGTGTTCATCAATTGTCACTTTCTTCCCCTGAATGACAACCTTGGAATAAAAGGTATTCCCTTCATAAAATGTGACATCTATAGTGTGATAGCTTCGTCTTTTCTTAGGATAATAACATTTATATCCTTTCTTGGTAGGAGAGTATCCCAAAAATATACATTTGATGGCTTTTGGGTCTAGCTTGTTGGGATTTGGTTTTTGATCATGTACAAATGCAGTACATCCAAAAATCTCTGGTGGGAGATTTGTGATGAGTTAGTCGAAGGATAAAAGGACAAGAGGGTTTGGTGAGGTGTGTTTAGGTTGAGTGTTTTGGAGGGCATTCTATTTATTAGGTATGATGAAGAAAGAACTGCATCTCCCCAAAAATGGCTAGGTACATTCATGGACAACATAAGGGCTCGAGTGACTTCTAATAGGTGTCTATTATTCCTCTCTGTTGTTCCATTTTGTTGGGGAGAATATGGACATGAAGTTTGGTGTTTAATCCCATTTTTGGCAAGGTATGTACCAAGGGTGTGGTGGAAGTACTCCCCTCCATTATCAGTTCTTAGGATTTGAATGTTGCTTTGAAATTGGGTTTGAACTATTTTATGGAAGTTCTCAAATATACCCCCTACCTCTCACTTTTCTTTCATGAGAAACACTCAAGTGACTCTTGTATGGTCATCAATAAAGGTGACAAACAACCTTGACCCAGTAATATTGCTCACTCGTGAAGGTCCCCACACGTCACTATGAATAAGGGTGAAAGGTTTAGATGACTTATAAGGTTGTATGGAATAATGAGACTTGGTGTGTTTGGCTAATTCGCACACTTCACATTTGAAAAAACCAGAATCTTTATTAAATAATGATGGAAACATCTTTTTCAAATATATAAAATTTGGGTGTCCTAGGCGATAATGCCATAACATTACATCATTCTCATTCTTTGATGAACACCAGCCTTGTATGATCTTTTATTTTGTTCTTCAACTCTTAGCTAGTAAAGGCCTGCACTCTCCTCAGCATTGCCAATCATCTTCTCCGAATTCATATCCTAAAGTTCGCACGAATTTGGTAAAAACTTAGTAGTACATCCTAAATTTTTGGTTAATTTACATATAGACAACAAGCTGCAATTTAATTTTGGAACATGTAAAACTGAATCAAGAGTAATATCTATAGTGATAATCACTGAACCTTTACCAGCCACTTTAGAGGTACTACCATCTGCTATTTGAACAAAAGATCCATCTTGACAAGGACTGTATTTGGTAAATACATTGATGTCCCTCGTCATGTGATCCGATGCGCCGGAATCAACAATCCATTGGTTTGTTTTCTGGTGATTAACATGGAGGGCAGTAGAAAAATTACCTTTTTGGGCAAGAGTAGCAGTGGAAGAAGTACTAGTGTTTTGTATTGCTTGTTGTATCATTTTCTGCAATATCTCTATTTGTTCTTTGTTGAAAGGGCTTGCCTCTGCAGTACTTTTGGATTTGCTTTCATCAACAGCAGCAACATATGCGTGTGTATCCTTGAATCGTGGTTTCAGATCTGTGGGTTTCCCGTGAAACACCTAGCATGTTTCCTTTGTATTCCGGGACGCTTGCAGCGATCACACCATCCTCTATCTTTCTTTGGTGGGCCTCTTGCTACAAGGGTAGAACCTTCAATATTTGCACTTTGACTTTCTAACATAACTTTTCTTCTACTTTCTTCCCTTCTTAGGTTTAGTTCCAAGAGTCCTTCCCCTTACTTCATCTAAATTTTTATTCAGTCCCAATAAAAATTGATAGATTCTATCTTTCTCGATCAATTTTTTGTAGATTTTTTCATCCTCCGGACACTTCCACTCTATGTCAGCATAGATGTCGAGTTGCTGCCAATACTTTGTGAGAGTGTGATAGTACTCTGTTCCTAGAGAGTCTCCTTGTTGAAAGTTATGTAAGAGACTTTTGATCTCAAATATGGCTGAAGTGTTACCACATTTGAGTAGGTCTCCTTGGCTGCATTCCAGATTTCTGCAGCATTGCCATAATACATGAAATTTTCACCACACTCATTTGTCATGGAGTTGAGTAACCATGACATCACAAGACTGTTTTCAAATTTCCACTTTGCATGGTTTGAATCAGTCTTTGCTGGCTGCTTAGCGTCGCCGATGATGTAGTCTTCCTTTCTCTTTCCTTGGAGGAAGAGTCGGACATATCTAGATCAATGTGTATAATTCTGTCCATTGAGCTTGTAACAAGTAATGAGAATTGTCTCATTATGACTGGTGGTGTTTCTAGTCGCTGCCTTTGGATCAGCATCTGAGATGCTTGAGCTGTTTGTTTTTTCTTTCCTGGAAAAATCCAATTTTTTTTTCGGATCAAAACGGTAGCTCTGATACCATGTTGAAATTCTGTATTTCTTATTGAGTTTGTACATAATAGAATATGATATATATAATCTAAGGAGTACAAGTAACTAAAGAAACTAATTAAGTCATAATTAACTCAAATTAATCCCTATATACAAAAATGGAAATATTCTATATGACTGTGTAAATAAATATAAATGTATTCATATAATACAACTATAAAATTTGCATTGCTGTCCCTTATTAATGGCTGCATATCTGTGTCTTAATGGTTTCAGATCAGCAACCAACAGTAATCATTATAGCAACCCCCCATATCTAAGGAGTTAGTCTCACATCCTTGTCTATGGGAATACTTGACTTTTGTGTGTTTGTGTAACCCTCCTGATTTTCTCATTTTCATAAACCTCGTGAACTGTTTTGGTGTCATCCCTATAGCAAATAACTAGCCATAATTTTCTGCATCAGCAGTCTTCAATGGATAGCTGCTCATAAAGAATACCACTTTTGGTGTACTCCACTTCTTGTAACTTTTCTTTACTCCTGGTTAGCTGTCTGTTAGATAGCTATATCTGTGTGAGTTAGTTACATAACTATTTCAGTTAGTTGATCTAGACTACTATAAAAATTCTGAACTGTAACAACACAGTGGGGTAAAAATCATTTTGCTTACTTAAATCAGTTAGTTAGTGTTCAATATTGGTTATATGGTGTATCTGTAGCATTAAATCTAAAAGGAAATTGAGCCTTAGGAGGTGGAAATAGAAACATACCGGAATATGTCAAGAGAACAAATACCTTTTAGTCACTTTTTTAACCACATAAGAAAAATCATAAAAGGTGAGTGTTGAAGATTAGCACACATCAAATCATAATCATTTGATTCTGATTTGTCACGCTGTTACAAAATAGTGATGTAAATAGAATTATTATCTATTTTTACTATTTCATTATTTAGGTAGCAGCAATTATAGGAAGCTATTTTCTCTGTTTATTAACAAATTAGGGTACAATTTTCAGCCTATTGTATACTATTTATACCTCACATGTAAGAGTTCTAAACACAATGAAATATACAACATATTTCTATATGGTATCGGAGCACAAGATCTGAACCATTCCTAAACCTCGACACACCCATGACAGATACTAAAGCAGAAAATTCAGCCAACAGTTTGGCTGAAGGACATGTTCTTCCTATTACTGGTCACAAATTGAATGGACAGAATTACAATCAATGGGTGCGCTCAGTCAAAATCTACCTTCAAGAAAAAGGGAAGGAAGATTATATCATATGAGACTCCAAGTGTCCAGGAAAGGAGGATTCAAACCTCAGAAAATGACAACTAGAAAACAATCTAGTAATGTCATGACTGCTAAACACCATGACAAATGAAATTGGAGAAAATTTCATGTACTATGACACTGCCAAAGAGATGTGGGATGCCGTAAAGGAAGCCTACTCTAATGTTGATAATACATCTGCAATTTTTGAAATCAAGAGCATACTCCATGATTTACGTCAAGATGACCGCTCAGTCACAGTATTTTAATAATCTCAATCGTCACTGGCAGCAACTGGATGTATATGATGAAGATGAATGGAGCTGCACATAGGATAAAAAGAAGTACAAAGAATTGGTGGAGAAAGATAAAGTCTACAAATTTCTATTAGGTTTGAACACGGAACTTGATGAAGTTCGTGGGAGAATCCTTGGAACCAAACTTCTTCCCAAAATTCGAGAAGCTTTCTCGAAAATACGAAGAGAGGAGAGCAGGAGAAAAGTGATGCTTGGAAAATCCAGTGCAGCCCCATCTATAGAGGGATCTGCAATGGCAGCAAGGGGAGATCATCGTTCTTTCCAAAAGAAAACCCGACCTTGGTGTGACCGCTGCAAGAAACCGGGTCATACCAAGGACACATGCTGGATCATTCACGAAAAACCATCAGAGCTAAAATGGACCAAAAATCGGGACAACAGAGGGAACATAGCTGAGGTAAATTCCCACTCACCACCATTCAGCAAGGAGCAAATGGAAGCCTTACAAAAAATGCCTCAACAAACAATTGGTACAGCTACTGTGGCACAAAAAGGTAATATTTTGCATGCTCTAAACACTAGTAAGGAAAAACAAAGTTCATGGATTATTGACTCAAGAGCGTCTGATCATATGATTGGAGACTTGACTGTCTTGGATAGCTATTCTCCATGCCAAAATAATTTGACTGTTCGAATTGCTGATGGTACTCTGTCAAAGGTCATGGGTAAAGGTTTTGTCATTATTTCACAAAATGTTACTCTTAGTTCAATACTCTATGTGCCTAAACTTGATTGCAACCTGTTATCCATCAGTAAACTTACAAAAGATTTGAAGTGCATTACTAAATTCTTCCCTAACCTGTGTAAATTTCAGATTTTGGAGTCGGGGGGACGATTGGCAACGCTAAAGAATGTGCTGGACTCTATATCCTTCAGGTTGAAACATCTAAGCCAGAATCCGAGACAGCCTCTTGTACTGTAGTTTTGGAATATAGTGAAAATTCTGCGATGTTGTGGCACTATAGACTAGGCTATCCAAATTTTACGTACTTGAAAGAAATGCTTCCTAAATTATTCAATAAAAATCAGAAGTTGTTTCAATGTGAAATTTGTCAATTGTCCAAACATACACGCAACCCCCACCCACCTCAACTCTATAAACCTTTCCAACCTTTTTGTGTTATTCATAGTGATGTATGGGGACCATCGCGAGTCAAAAATGTAACTGGATCAAAATGGTTTGTCACCTTTATTGATGACCACACACGGATCACTTGAGTCTACCTTATGAAAGACAAATTGGAAGTAGGTAGGATTTTTGAATGTTTCCATACCATGGTGCAAACACAATTTCAAAGCAAAATTAGAGTGCATAGGGGTGATAATGGTCGTGAGTACTATAATTCTGCACTAAGCTCATACTTTCAGCAACATGGAATAATATACCAAACCTCATGTGTGGATACACCTCAGCAGAACGGGGTTGCCGAGAGAAAGAATAGACACCTAGAAGTAACCCGATCTCTCATGCTAGCTACAAATGTACCTAATCAGTTTTGGGGAGATGCTTTCGCGGATCCTTAACTTTCATACGCCCTACTCCACTCTCCAAACCTTATACCCAACCAATCGTATCCTTACATTTATTCCTTTGAAAATTTTTGGATGTACAGCCTTTGTCCATAATCTTGATCCCCAACGCAGTAAACTTGACCCGAAATCCATTCAATGCATATTCCTCGGCTACTCTCCTCACCAAAAGGGATGCAAATGTTATTCACCTCAAAACAAAAAATTCTACCACACCATGGATGTAACCTTTTTTGAGAATCAACAATATTACCCAAAGTTGCATTCAGAGGGAGAACACATATCCAATTGAAGTGATAGAATCCCAACTTTTGGAACTTGAGCTAACTAAACCCAAACCCACTATGGAGGCATCAAAACCTACACCTGAACCAAATGAAAATGTAACAAAAAATGCAGAACCTACTCGTGGACTAGAAGAGATTACGTCAGAAAATGCAGAGGATATTGCAGTAGAAACTGCAGCCCCTACAACAGAAACTGTACCAAGAAACAACATGAAAGTGTACTCCAGGAAGAGCAAGAAGGGAATAGAGTCCTGCACAATTCCAAGGCATAACCAAGAAACCTCCAAGACTCTAGAAAATGGTGTTCTCTCAGGTAATGCTGCTCCTAATTCTGTGAATGTTGATGATATTGATATTCCTATTGCCTTGAGAAAAAATGTAAGATCGTGTACTAAACATCTCATTAAAAGATTTGTATCTTATGGAAAATTGTCCCAGAGTTACAAGACTTTTGTAACAGCTCTTGACAATACACACATTCCAAGCAATATCCATGAGACACTCCAAAATTCTGAATGGGCAGCAGCCGTAACTGAAGAGGTTCAGGTCCTAATAAAGGATGACACTTGGGAGATCACAAGCCTACCTGCAGGGAAGAAGCCGGTAGGATGCACATAGATATTCTCCATGAAGTATAATGCAGATGGGAGTATAAATCGGTACAAAGCTCGACTTGTAGCAAAGGGATTCACTCAATCATATGGAGTAGACTATGAAGAGACTTTTGCACCGGTGGCCAAATTAAACTCAGTTAGAGTTATTCTCTCTTTGGCTGCAAATTTAGATTGGCCATTTCATCAACTAGACATTAAGAGTGCCTTCTTAAATGGTGACCTAGAAGAGGAAGTTTATATGCAAATTCCTCCTGGACTTGAATCATCCAGCATCGCAAATATGCTGTGCAGGCTCCAAAAATCTCTTTATGGCCTCAAGCAGTCTCTAAGAGCGTGGTTTGATAGATTGACTCGAGTTGTCAAGAAAGACAGGTTCAACCAATGCCAATCAGATCACACTATGTTTGTTAAACACTCCATGGAAGGAAAGGTAGCTTTGTTCATTGTTTATGTTGATGACATCGTCATTATAGGAAATGATTATGATCAAACTGATCATTACAGGAAATGATTATGATCAAACTGATCATTTAAAGGGACTTTTGGCAAAGGAATTTGAAGTTAAGGACTTGGTGCAACTTAAGTATTTTTTAGGAATGGAAGTTGCTCGAATAAAGAATGGCATCTATATATCACAAATGAAATACACCCTTGACTTACTTCAAGAAATTGGAATGCTTTGGTGCAAGGCAGCTAATACACCAATAGAACAAATAAAAGGAAGAGAAGATGAAAGTCCACAAGCCGACGAAGATAAATATCAAAGTTTAGTTGGGAAGCTAATCTACCTATCTCCCACTAGGCCCGACATTGGGTTCGCAGTAAGCATGGCTAGTCGCTACATGTCAACTCCAACTGAGTCTAACGTGAAAATGGCGAATAGAATACTCCAATACCTCAAAGGCGCACCAGGCCAAGGTCTCTACTTCAAGAAGAATTCAAACAGGGGCATTGAAGTTTATACAGATTTAGATTGGGCAGGGTGGTCCTCAGACAGAAAATTGACTACAGGCTATTGTTCATTTGTGTGGGGGAACTTAGTAACTTGAAGAAGCAAGAAACAATCCGTAGTGGCGAGGAGTAGTGCAGAAGCAGAATTTAGAGCTATGGTCTTAGGTATTTGTGAAGGAATGTGGCTTAAGAGCATGCTAGATGAAATCAAAATTCACGTGAACCGTACTGTGAAGTTATTATGTGATAACAAAACTACTATAAGTATTGCAAAGAACCCAGTCCAACATGATAGAACAAAACATGTGGAAATTGACCGACACTTCATTAAAGAAAAAATGGTCACATTGACCATAAGATTATTAGTAATGATCATGTTCCATCATGCAAGCAAACTACAGATATCTTAACCAAGACTCTTCCACGAAATACTTATGAAAATATCAAATCCAATCTAGGTATGATAGACATCTACCATCCAGATTTAGGGGGAGTGTTGAAGATTAACACACATTAAATCGTAATTATTTGATTCTGATTTGTCAAGCTGTTACAAAACAGTGGTGTAAATAGAATTATTATCTATTATTACTATTTCCTTATTTAGGTACCAACAATAATAAGAAGTTATTTTCTCTGTTTATTAACAAATTAGAGTACAACTTTCAGCCTATTGTATACTATTTATACCTCACATGTAAGTTCCAAACACAATGAAATATACAACATATTTCTATAGTGAGCAAAAAACCGCATGAGTTTCAAATGACACACAAACTTCACTGCTCCAACCTAAAAATAAGCACCTAAAACGGATAAAGGAGGAGGTAATGTGTCCACCGCCGATTTTTTTTGGTGAACAGTGTTCCTGCCGGAACACTATCAGATATATGAACAATGTTTGCAGTTGTTAAAATATTATAAAGTATATGATAAAGCTTTTATATTACTTCCTCTTCCCCAAATTATCAGTCGTATTTGACATTTCAAACAAATTAAGGAGTGTAATTAATTTTGTATGGGAAATAGAAATTATGCATGATTTTACAATATTGCTCTTCATTATTATTTAGGAAATTGAAATTAAAAGAATAATTGGAAGGAGAGAGTGTAATAAATAGTAGTGGGTATTTTAGGAAAACTTTGTTAATGTTGGAGGTTGCAATGAAGGCCGACCAAATGCTGCAATTTAGGCAGACTAAGGCCGTACTGCAATGAGGACGCAATTTCCAACAATTGATGATGACTATCAGAGTGGCGCAGCGGAAGCCCAACTCAAATTCTAAGATAGTATCAAAGTCTATTCTAGATTTGTTGGGTAACTCAAATTCTAAGATAGTATCAGAGTCTATTCTAAATTTGTTGGGTTAGATTTGTAAAAATACCTGCCAACCAATGGTGTTAATTTTGAAGATATAGTTTCTCTAATTCAAGACATGGAATGTCAGTTGGTTGTTAATCTATGTTATAGAGATTCGACAAAGTTTTACATTGGTTGTCGAATGTTTAACACAACTGTCTCCTTTTATCTGGGTTTGGGACCAATTATGCATATCAAAGTTAACATAGACAGGTAGAGGAAGACTTAGAAAGACTATAAGAGAAGTTATTAAAATTTTTTTCGAGATTAATGATTTGGATAGAAGCATGGTCCTAGATATAACATTATGGCGAAAGTTTATCCATGTAGCCTACCCCTTTTAGTAGGATGTCAATGTGTTTTTGGATGTATGCACTGTTGGATTATTATTATTATTATTGTTGATATGTGTAAATATATATATATATATATATATATATATATATATATATATATATATATATATATATATATATATATATATATATATATATATATATATATATATATATATAGTGTTGAGAATATTTGTATATAGAATAGTCCCACATCGACTATATCATGTAATTACTTGTATTCTATTTATATATAATAATGTCTCCGTAGTGTTTTTCAAAACACACGGTTTATTCAAATGTCTCTTAGTCTCTTGTATTTCAACATGGTATCTAGAGCCTATTAAGAGGCAATTCTTTCTTCGCCGTGCTTTACCCGGTTGACCCACTGTCTTCCGGTGAGAAATTTAAAAATTTTTTTTTTTTGCAAACCGTGTTGTCACTCCGGTTTGCCTCACTTTTCAAAATTCTCCGGTCATAACCGCATAGCTGCCGCCGTCGTTGCTATTCTCAACGACCTTCCGGCAAACTTTTTCATCGGCAAAAACCTCCACACGCGCCACCTCCGTCTCTGCGCGTGGGCATCAAGCGCCGCCACCTTAAACGCACGTGACAGCACGTCCGGCCAGCGATCGATCGCGTGATATTTTCTCTCTTCAGATACTCATGGCTACTCCTCAGAACTTTACGCCAAACTACGATGATTTCCTCAGGTGGTATCAGAATTATCAGAACTCAGATTCTACTGCTAAGGTAACACACACTGGTAATTTATCTGTTTGCCTCTCTCAATCATCTCCTCTTCGACCTTGGGTCCTTGATTCTGGTGCGTCTGATCATGTTACTGGTAATAAAAATTTGTTCTCTTCCCTCTCTACCTCTGGTTTCTTACCTACTATAACTTCGGCCAATGGTTCTCAAACCCGATCCGAAGGGATTGGTACTGTTCAAATTCTACCTTCTCTATCTGTTACTTCTGTCCTCTATGTACCTAATTGTCCATTTAATTTACTTTCAGTCAGTCGTTTAACTCGTTCTCTTGATTGTAGTATCACCTTCACTAATAATAATGTTACCCTGCAGGATCGGAGTTCGGGAAAGACGATTGGCGTCGGATATGAGTCTCAAGGCCTTTACTACCTTTCATTGTCATCTCAGACATGCTCAACCAAAGATTCTCCACTCACTATCCATGCTCAGTTAGGTCATCCCAGTCTTTCCAAATTACATAAGTTGGTGCCAAATTTATCGAAGGTATCTAATTTACATTGTGAGTCGTGCCAATTAGGGAAACACACTCGTAGTCAATTTCCCTGTCGAGTCAACAAACGAGCTTCGTCCCCTTTTGCTTTAGTTCACACCGATGTTTGGGGTCCCTCGCGTACTGTCTCTACTCTTGAGTCTAGGTATTTTGTCACCTTTATTGATGATTTTTCACGTTGCACGTGGTTATTTTTAATGAAGAATAGATCTGAATTGTTTTCCATTTTTGAACAATTTTATCGAGAAATAAGAACCCAATTTGGTTTGTCTATTCGTACCTTAAGAAGTGACAATGCACGTGAATATTTATCCCAACAATTTCAAACATTTATGTCATTCAATGGTATTTTGCACCAAACATCTTGCCCTCATACACCCCAACAAAACGGGGTAGCCGAACGCAAAAATCGGCACCTCGTAGAAACCACTCGGACCCTACTTCTCCATGGTAATGTTCCTCTCCGGTTTTGGGGAGATGCAGTGCTCACGGCATGTTACCTCATAAATCGCATGCCATCATCTGTCCTTAATAATAAAATCCCTCATTCAATCTTGTTTCCAAACTCTCCACTCCACCCAATTCCTCCTCGAGTCTTCGGGTCCATGTGTTTTGTACACAATCTCTCCCCTGGTCTTGATAAACTATCAGCTCGATCACTAAAGTGTGTCTTTCTTGGCTATCATCGATCCCAAAAAGGTTATCGTTGTTACTCACATACTCTACAACGATACCTCGTATCCGCCGATGTTACCTTCTTCGAGTCTGTTCCATATTTCGAATCCAGCCAAGTTACTACGGAACCTCTACAGGAAAGTATTCCCACACCTCTTTCGGAAGTCCCATCTGTCATTATCCCCCATCATTCTAGGGAACCTGACCCACTAGTTACCCCTACGGTTGACCCCCCCACTCCTCGCCCACTTCAAACATATCAGCGTCGTCACCCAAAGTCTGTCGTACCTGTCCCTGAAGTCGTACCTGTCCCTGAAGTCGTACCTGTCCCTGAGGTCACTACGGTCGTACCTGTCCCTGAGGTCACTACAGACTCTCCTCCGACGCTCTCGCCATCACCGGATTCGATCCTGCAACCTGAGTCTGATCTTCCGATTGCCCTTCGAAAAGGTATACGTCAAACACGAAATCCTTCTCCACATTATATTGATTTATGTTATCATCGTCTTTCCCCTTTGCAGTATACTTGTTTGTCTTCTTTGTCTTCTGTTTCTATTCCTAAAACTCCAGGTGAAGCATTATCTCACCCTGAGTGGAGGCAAGCAATGATTGATGAAATGTGTGCTCTTCAAAGCAGTGGTACCTGGGAACTGGTTCCTCTACCCCATGGGAAATCTTTAGTAGGTTGTCGTTGGCTTTATACAGTGAAGGTTGGTCCAGATGGCAAGATTGATCGATTTAAAGCCCGCTTGGTAACCAAAGGATACACTCAAATTTTTGGGTTGGATTGTAGTGATACCTTCTCGCCTGTAGCCAAGATGGCATCTGTTAGACTTCTTCTAGCCATTGCAGCCATTCGACATTGGTCTCTTCATCAACTTGACATCAAAAATGCATTCTTACATGGTGATCTTGAAGAGGAAGTATATATGGAGCAACCACCTGGGTTTGTTGCTCAGGGGGAGTCATCGAATATGGTTTGTAGGCTACACAGGTCTCTTTATGGTCTTAAGCAATCTCCGAGAGCTTGGTTTGGCAGATTCAGCACTGTAGTACAACAGTTTGGTATGATCCGTAGTGAAGCTGACCATTCTGTTTTTTATCGTCACTCACCCCAAGGGTGTATTTATCTTATTGTGTATGTAGATGACATTGTCATAACTGGTAGTGATCAGCAGGGAATACTCCAGTTGAAACAACATCTCTCGAAACAATTTCAGACAAAAGATCTTGGTAAACTCCGCTATTTCTTGGGTATTGAAGTAGCCCAATCTAAAGATGGTCTGGTCATTTCTCAGCGGAAATATGCTATGGATATTTTGGAAGAAACAGGTTTGTTAAATGCTAAACCAGCTGATACTCCTATGGATCCAAGTGTTAAACTACTACCCAATCAGGGGGAGCCTTTATCTGACTCAGGAAGATATAGGAGATTGGTTGGAAAGTTGAATTATCTCACAGTCACTCGTCTGGACATTTCTTTTGCAGTCAGTGTGGTAAGTCAGTTCTTAAATTCCCCTTGTCAGGAACACATGGATGCTGTTATCCGGATTTTGAGATACATCAAATGTGCTCCAGGAAAAGGTCTTGTGTATGAGGATAAAAGACATACCCAGATAATTGGATACTCTGATGCTGATTGGGCAGGGTCACCCATTGATAGACGATCCACCTCTGGGTATTGTGTACTTGTTGGAGGAAACCTTATCTCCTGGAAAAGTAAGAAACAAAATGTAGTTGCAAGATCAAGCGCCGAGGCAGAGTATAGGGCCATGGCAATGGCAACATGTGAACTTATTTGGTTAAAACAGTTACTCAAGGAACTTCAAATTGAAGAAGCAAGACCAATGACACTTATTTGTGATAATCAAGCTGCATTGCACATTGCTTCAAATCCAGTCTTCCATGAGAGGACCAAACATATTGAGATAGACTGTCACTTTGTCAGAGAGAAGATCGAGTCAGGCGACATCGTCACAAACTTTGTCAACTCTAATGATCAATTGGCAGATGTGTTTACAAAATTCCTACGAAGCCCCAGAACTAACTATATATGTAACAAGCTTGGTGCATTTGACTTATATGCTCAAGCTTGAGGGGGAGTGTTGATATGTGTAAATATATATATATAGTGTTGAGAATATTTGTATATAAAATAGTCCCACATCGACTATATCATGTAATTACTTGTATTCTATTTATATATAATAATGTCTCCGTAATGCTTTTCAAAACACACGGTTTATTCAAATGTTCTTAGTCTCTTGTATTTCAACAATTATTATTATTATTTTATTTTTTTTATAATTATTGAATGCTCCCATTTACTTTTATTTCTGTAATTTTTATAGTTTTTAAGTTGAATGGTGCTACCTCTTGCAGAAATATAGAGGAAGATGATTCTGCTGGTGGAAAAGTTTCTGGTGGTGATCGTAAGCTTGCAGGCGAAAACTCTTCTGTAGAGAAACAGGTCAGTGTTCATGGGAAACTGTAAGGACATACTGTTCTCCCTTTTTTGCCGGTGCCAATGATTTTAATAATTGAAACTTAGCCATAGACAATGAATCTACATAGTTGGGTAATTGGAATGATATTTTTGTATACTCTCAACTTCTATTTGCATGCTGTAGGGCACTGTGGCTGCTGATAGCAGCAGATCTCAAGATGGAAGTACCTCAGATTCTAATTTTCCCAACGAGAGAACTGAAAAGGCAGATGATTTCTCATCGGATGAGGTTTTTACCTTAGCCATTCATGAGAAATCCTTTCAACAAACTGGTTCTGATAAAGTCTCTAATGATGGAGAAGTGGGTAGTTCTGAGCCTACTGGTAATCATGAAATTTCAAATGCCGATGAACTTCATGAAGTCACGATGAATGGAGAAGTTGGATCACCACAGTCAAGAGAAGTGGCTAATAATGTTGGAGTAAAAGACAGTTCTATCAATAATGGCAAAAAATCATTTGCTTTTGGACCAAGAGGACTTGATAAAAGTCCCACAAAGGTAAAGTGTTTCATATTTGTTATGGCAGATTGAAGGATGTGTTGATTAATGACTTGGTTATTATTGATTTTTTATACACGCGCACACACATACTTACATACTCTTAAATGAAATGATTGAATTCCTTGAGACTAAACCCTTTGCCTTATGTATGACCAAAGGACACTTGTGCTCTATTTTTCTTAAACAAAAAAAAAAAATTAAATTGGCCTGACAAATCCTTTAGAAACCACACTTGTGCTCTGTTGGATGGGAACCAGTTTTCCAACAAATCCATTTAGAGTATGGTCCTTTAATTTGTTTATGCAAATTCTTTTGAAGTCTTTTCCTTCTCATTTTAAATTGGATTGTCTTTTCCGTTTATCCTTTTTGTGCAACTATGCATCCTGGTTCTTCTTAAATTACTGAATAATCTTATGAGTCGCTGCCATGCACTTTTTTAAGTCCATCTTGCTTTGTCTTCTTTTGATATTCGCCACTGTTTTAAAGAAACAAATTTTCAGACATCAATTTTTGTTTTACAACCTTTAAAATTAAGTTATAAAATCATCAAGTGCTATGGGGCAATAGTTTTCGGTACTTCTTTATCCAAATTTTCTTATAGCCACTAGACTGGACCAAGTCTACTGAAGCTGCTTAAAGCTTCCCTGTTTTTGTTATTGGTAATTTAATTTGTCTCGAAACATGTTTTGCTATTTTGAAAGATGAAATTCATATACTTGTCTGGTTGCAATCTGAAGGCACTGAAGATACTGCACCCTGCAGAAGGAAATGAGCTGAGCAAATTTAGTGACCCTCCAGGAGATGCCTACTTGGATGATTTATTTCCTTTAGACAAACGACATGGGGAGGTTGTAGGTGAGGCATCCACATCTGCATCAACTTCACACATGGCAAAGGGCAATGTATCTTTGATTGATGGAGGAGAAAAAGACCTAGCCAAAGAGTTGAGGGCTACGATCGCAAGAAAGCAATGGGAGAAAGAGAGTGAAATTGGACAGGCAAACAACGGTGGGAACCTTTTACACCGAGTTATGATAGGTGTTCTAAAAGACGATGTGATTGATATAGATGGTTTGGTATGTTCATCAGTTTTCATAATCAAGGATACCATTTTTCTTAAAATCCCATGTTTATATCCTTCTAACTTTTTTTTGGCCTCATCTTTTTATCAGGTATTTGATGAAAAACTTCCTGGAGAGAACCTTTTTCCTCTGCAGGTACCAAGGCTTTTTCCTCCGTCCTCTGCATAGCATACAACTATTTTGTGTAGTGTGGTCTGCTTTAATCATTTTTTGGCATCTCGTATATTCTTTCTTAGTTTATATTTTAGGTTTTGGACGTGGGTGTATCTTTATAGAATGTAAGGTAGAATACACTCGTTCTTGAAAAATGTCAAATGTTTGTATACATTGTATATTAGAGTGTAAGAGTAATAAGTAGTTGATTGTAATTAGCTTTCCTGTTAAGCTTTTACTCTAGTTTGTTAGTATCAGTTATTGTGTTGTTAAGCTTTAATCTAGTCTATTAGAGTTAGTTATTATTCTGTTAGGGTTCCGTTAGGGTTTGTTGAGTGTAAACCCTTACAGAACAATAAATAACTAACATACTAGAGGTAAAGCTTAACAACACAATAACTCACTCTAACAAACTAGAGTTAAAGCCTAACAGGAAAGCTAATTACAACCAACTACTTATTACTCTAATATAGAGATATGTTTAGAAAAATTACCCTCAACTATTTATTACTCTTATATAGATATATGTTCAAAAATAATACCCTTGATTTGCTCTGTTTAACAATCCGTCTCTGTTGTAATTTATTTCGTGTAAACACATCATGGGCATGGTTTACTACATAGCCATCTTGTGAGACATATGTCATATTTTTGGTGTACAATGATCTGACAAATGGAAGAGAATGGTAGAAGGCATATTATGGGGAAGGGAGGAAAAAACACTAATCTTCATACTATATATTGTCCCCAACTCTTGTGAGTCTAATGTAATGATGTATCCTTTATTTTAACTGTTTCTTAGAGGTCTAATGTAATAATGTATCATTTATTTTAATTGTTTTCAGAGTTAAACATGTTTTTCTGTCTCTATAAAATTAGCAATATGTTGATTTTAGTTCCTCTAAAATATATTTTAATCCCAAAAAAAACTGCAAAATTGAGTTATTTTAGTTCCTGATAAAGGACTTGTGGTGTGCTAAAGATATATTACTTTTGTTAAATACATGGACTAAAAATGTAAATAACTTTTTATGGGGACCAAAATTTTACATATTTCCAATTATATTGGGACAGAATATATTGACCTTTTATTAAAATGACTACCTGATTATTTTCCTTCAGTGGTCTAACAATTTTATCTAAGTTGTGTATGTCTTTTGGTCTAGGGGGTCCTATTGTTATTTTCCAATTGAAAAAGTAACTCTAGTTGCTTTTTTTGCCACCTAAAATATATTAATCTTTTATTAAAATGACTGCCTGATTATTTTCCTGGAGTGGTCTAACAATTCTATCTGATCTGTGTATGTCTTTTGGTCTAGGGGATCCATTTGTTATTTTCTAACTGAAAAAGTAACTTAAGTTGCTTTTTATGCCACCTAAAATTGCATTTTGGCACCTCCTATTCACCCCCAACACTTGAACTCTATAAACTATATTTCCACTATACTTTGAGAAAAGTTGTCAAAAACGAATAAAATCTAGAATGTTATGTGCTATCATTTTAGTCTCAAAATATTTGAAGTTCTATTTTCCAGCCCGTACTTGTTTCGGCTATGTAACTTCTTTCCAACTTTAAGGGGGCATATTATCTGCTATCTCGCATTTTAGTCTCAGATGTTTAACAACCATCCACTGCATGTGAAACATGCCTCTATGCAGAGAAAATGTTAAAATTGGCCTGCCAGTGTGTTTTTGTATGTGAGACATGCATTTGTGATGTATTTGCCATTGTATTTTTGTAGGCCGTTGAGTTTAGCAAATTAGTTGGTTCATTAAAACCCGAGGAATCAGAAGATGTGATTGTCTCTGCCTGTCAGAAACTCATTGGTATATTTCAGCAGCGCTCAGAGCAGAAGCTCGTTTTTGTTACCCAGCATGGTTTACTTCCTCTAGCTGACTTGCTTGAAGTTCCTAAAACACGTGTATGCTGTCCATCATGATTACTTCGTTTGACTTAATTACTGAATGGCATAGCTGACAAATAAATAACTGGGATGGAAACATCTTAAATTCAATGGATGTTTCAGGTCATATGTTCTGTACTTCAGCTTATAAATCAAATAATTAAAGACAACACTGATTTTCAAGAAAATGCTTGTCTTGTTGGATTGGTAAGTCCTATGTATGTTTTATGCTCCTTTCCCTATAGCACTATTTTATTACTACCTCTGTTTCAAAATGACTGTCGTTTAAGGTTTTTGCACACAGATTAAGGAATGCAATGATATTGTCATAAGATATTGCACTTTTACTAAATTAGTCTTATTAATGTGTTGGAAATAGTATACAGAGTAATAATTATATGACACAATTGGAAAAATAGCAATTATTACTACATTGAAAAATGAGAATGACATTTATTTTGAAACAAAATTTTCCCCCTAAAACGACAGTCATTTTGAAACGGAGGGAGTATTGTTTTATTTGTTGATTAAATTCTACATTAAAATCTGTTTAGTTAATGCTAGGGAGGCTCATTCCTCTAGGTGTCGGTTCTACCTGGTATTTATTATTATTATTTGGAAATGATAGTGTTGAATCTTGAGGAAGAATTATACAAATCCTCTATCAAATAAACCAATAATGGCACATCAATTTCATTGTCGTACTGTTGGATTTAGGTTTATTAATTTCATTGTAAACCGGTCAACTTGACATGCTTCTTTTATGTGAACCGATGTTGTTTAGCAATGTTCTTGCAGGATCAAGGTTATGTACGAAAATTTGGTTGATGTCTTTCTCTATTGCATTCCATACTATATATAATCATATCAATAATTACACCTAATTACAAATTATAATGACAAATATTCTATTGTCTAATTTATCTAACCTATTATAGGAAAGTAAATAGTTTACAATAAAGGATAAGATCAATTCCTAATCACTATTCACATTAAAGGTATCTTGTTACATAACCTCTTAGAATGCGTGGATTGGACCTTACTCATCCCTACAAAACCGACTTGTAAGGTGAGGGTTGCCTCCGCTTATAACCACAACTCATACCATATCTCCAAACAATGTGAGACTAAATTCACCTCTTCAAACTCAAGACATTGAAGGTGTTGAAGGCTGCAATGAAGGCAAGTCAAATGCTGCAATTTCGGCAACTAGAGGCGTACTGCAATGAAGACGAAAATTCCAACACCCCCCCTTATGCTTGGGTCTCAATGAGGGCGGAAATTCTAACACACCCCCTCACGCTCGAGCCTCAACGAAACCGAATCATGGAAGATGCGGGAAGCCCAACAAGTGATTTAGGATAGACTCTGATACCATCTTAGAATGTGTGGGTTGAGCCTAACTCATTTCTACAAAATCGACTTGTAAGGTGAGGATTGCCCCCACTTATATACACAACACATGCCATGTCTCTAAGCAATGGGGGACTAAATCTACCTCTTCAAACCCAACATATTGAAGGTGTTGGAGGCTGCAATGAAGGCAACCCAAATGCCGCAATTTAGGCAACTAGGGGCAGACCTCAGTCAAGGGGGAAATTCCAACACAACCCTGGCATTAAGTATTAACCTTATTACGTCTTTGATCTATTTCATTTTGATTTGACTAAGTTTTGCGTTGGTGCCTAACATAATCCTCTTGTTACAAAAAAGCACATGAGGAGAAAACCGAATCAGACTGCCCTAAGTATAAGTTTTCTTTATGCTTAACTTTATCACCAAGTGTGCCAAAATATTTTGGTTCAGCTATATTTGATGCAAAATTTCTTGGTAGATTCCTGCAGTCATGAGCTTTGCTGTACCTGATCGTCCCCGGGATATTCGTATGGAAGCAGCTTTTTTCTTACAGCAGCTTTGTCAGTCAAGGTTTCAAGTGTATTCTATTTGTTATCATTACGAGGATTTTATACTTTGAAAATAAGGCATTGAATTAATTGTTAACACTTGATGCAGTTCTTTGACGTTACAAATGTTTATAGCTTGCCGTGGAATACCTGTTTTGGTGGGATTTCTCGAAGCGGATTATGCCAAGTACAGGTTAGTTAGTTTATATATTGTGTTTATGTCAAATTACATTTCACATGAGATTACAGTTTACACTTACAGTGCTATGGGTATGGCAAAGTGTGGTATTATATCAACAGAAAAGGTATGGATTTATTTGTTGCTATTTTTGGGAAAGACAACCAGACTCTTTCCGCGATGAGTGTTAGGATGGTGCTTGTTCAGAAATATATTTTTCAACGCACACGCACACACACGTTTTCTCTGTTTGCTCTTCTAGCCTGCATGTGTATAAACTTGTATTATGCAATAAATTCTCATATTTCGTCCAACGAAAGCTGATTAACTCGACCTCTGTCTCAGGGAAATGGTCCATCTGGCTATTGATGGCATGTGGCAGGTATTTAAGCTTCAGCAGTCAACGCCTAGAAATGATTTTTGTCGGATAGCTGCAAAAAATGGCATACTCCTTAGGCTCATAAATACACTTTATAGCTTAAATGAGTCAACCCGGTTAGCATCTATGTCTGTTGGGGGAGGATTTTTAGTGGATGGTTCGATTCCACGACCACGTTCTGGTATCTTGGATCCTTCTCATCCTATTTCAAGTCAGAATGAGGCACTGCTGTCTTCAGCAGATCAGCAAGATCTTTCTAAATTAAGGCGCGGAGTCCTTGATCATCACTTAGAGCCTTCACACTCTTCATCATCGAATCCTAGAAGATCAGATGCTAACTACCAAATGGATGTTGATAGACCTCAATCAAGCAATGCTGCAGCTGAAGCTGTGCCACTAGAGAAGAGTTCAAATCTTGCATCTAGGGAATCTACAGCAGGTACAATGAAAGAAAGAGAAAATGTGGATCGTTGGAAAAGTGATCCTTCTAAAGCTGATGTTGAACTAAGACAGCAACGTCTTAGTATTTCTGCCAACAGGGCATCAACAGATAGGCCTACAAAGTTGACAGAAACGCCCTCAAACGGGTTATCAGTAACAGGAGCAACTCAGCAAGAGCAAGTTAGGCCTCTTCTTAGCTTGTTGGAGAAAGAGCCCCCATCTGGGCGTTTATCTGTACAGCTTGAATATGCACGTCAGTTTTCAACGTTAGATAGACATGAAAGTGTACTCCCTTTGTTACACGCTTCTGAGAAGAAAACAAATGGTGAACTGGACTTTTTGATGGCAGAATTCGCAGGTAATAAACATCTATCTGCTTCTTGATGAAGATGTTAAAAAATGGATAAATTAGCGGAAATCAACCTGTTACAATTCTGATAACAATGAGATTAAACTGAATTTCATTGAATGCCTGAATTTCTAACTAATTACATTATTAAATACCTAACTGTAACTAACTGACGGTAGTTCAGTTATTGAATGTCTTTATTTGTTTCTGTTGACTTCTTATGGCTGTGCAGACGTTTCTCAACGTGGAAGGGAAAACGGAAATCTCGACTCCAGTGCTAGAGTGTCTCAAAGAGTTACTCCCAAGAAATTAGGGACATTTGGTTCTAGTGAAGGAGCTGCTTCCACATCTGGGATTGCATCTCAGACAGCGTCAGGTGTATTGTCTGGTTCAGGTGTTCTAAATGCTAGACCAGGTAGTGCTACTTCATCTGGACTACTTTCCCACATGGTTTCATCATTGAATGCAGAAGTTGCAAAAGAGTACCTTGAAAAAGTGGCAGATCTTTTGCTTGAGTTTGCACAAGCGGATACAACTGTGAAGTCTTATATGTGTAGTCAAAGCTTGCTGAGTCGACTTTTTCAGATGTTTAATAGGGTAGAACCACCTATTTTGTTGAAGGTACAACACAACATATCCTTTAGTAATTTAGCTTATATTATATCCATTGCATAGTTTCTAACCATTTTGGCATTGGCATATTTTTAGATACTGAAGTGTATTAATCATCTGTCAACTGATCCAAATTGCTTAGAAAATCTTCAGCGTGCTGAGGCAATCAAATACTTGATACCAAACCTTGAACTCAAAGAAGGGTCTCTTGTATCTGAAATACATCATGAGGTGAGTCTTACCGACCTTACTCTGTTACAATTTAGCTTTGGGCATAAATGCTAATTTTTGTTCTATTCAATATTTTAAAAACATATACATGATTAATTGTTAGTGGACTAGTGGTAGATCATAAACTCTATAAAGCATACATGTATTTCTTGTTAATATTTTTTTTGGAACCTAGTGAAATTGAAATTTAAGTTAGATCCGATGAGTCAAAAGAATAAAAGTCTATTATTCAAGACTGAACAAAAAATGAACCTAGTGTGTTTGTTTGATGGATTAAAATTATAATTTCAGGAATATCATTCAGTTACTTTATTCCTATCTATGTGTATTAGATTTGGTATGTAGAAAGAGTTATTAGGATAAGATGTGATGAAATATCTTTGTATATTAACTTCATAATAAATGAGGAATACAGTGCTCCATTATATAGGAGAACAAACTTTGAGAGCTATAATAGGACAACTGTACTAGGTGACAGATATAATAGGACAACTGTACTAGGACAGTTGTACACAGATATACCACTAAATCTAATAGAATCTAGAATAGAGAAACTTAGATATTTTATTATTCTAACATTCCCCTGCAGAAGTTGAGGATGTGTTGACAAAACTGTGTTTGTCAAAAACCCTGAGCTTATCACGCAGGTGTAGAAACTTAGAGGCTGACAGAGGTTTTGTAAGAGCATCTGCCCACTGATTCTGGGCAGGAACATGAACCACAATCAAACTTTTGTTAAGAACCTTTTCCCTTACAAAGAATATATCCATTTCCATATGTTTAGTGCGATTATGCAGAACAGGATTATGAGCATGTGTGACAGTACTGAGATTGTCACATAAAATCTTGGGTGTTCGGAATTTGCATTTAAGCTCGTTGAGAAGGGACTGAACCCAAAGAATTTCTGCAGAAAGTTGTGCTAAACTTCTGTATTCTGCTTCTGCACTCGATCTGGCCACCAGAGTTTGTTTCCTTGACCACCAAGAAATGATATTAGGACCTAGGAAAACACAGGCACCTGATTGAGATCTCCTGCATCAGGATCTGATGCCCAGTCAGCATCACAGAAACCTGTAAGAGGCAGAGGTTGATTGCTGGAAGCAGCCTGGTTTAGCAGCCCATAATGCAAAGTTCCACTTAGATATCTGAGTATTCCTTTTACAGCTTTTGAATGTTCCTCAAGAGGGTTGGATAGAAATTGGCAGACTTTATTGACTGAATAGGAAATCTCTGGCCTTGTTACAGACTTTATTGACTGAATAGGAAATCTATGGATCTGAAGTGAGTGGGATCAGGGACAGCAGTAGAATCAAACTTAGAGAGTTTGCTACTGGATATCATGGGTGTGGGCATACCATTGGCAGATGCCATATTAGCTCTGGCTAGAAGATCACGGATGTATTTGGTTTGAGACAAAGAGTAAAGAGCCATTTGGGAGATGAGTGACTTCAATGTCCAAAAAATAATCTAGCTTTCCAAGCTGTTTGAGAGCAAACTTAGAATTTAACTTTGTGATGAGGTTGTCTATAAATGAAGAGGAATTTCCAGTGATGATGATATCATCAAGACTAAGACCATAATAGATAAAGTGTTAGAGTGAAGCATAAACAAACTAGGGTCACACTTGCTGGCTTGAAAACCAAGCTGTACCAGAGAGCCCTTTAACATTTCAAACCAGGCTCTAGGGGCCTGTTTAAGGCCATAGAGAGCTTTGTTTAACTTGCAGACCAGAGACTTATCAGCTGACTCAAATCCAAGGGGCTGCTGCATGTAAACATCTTTCTCAAGTATGCCATTGAGGAAGGCATTTTTTACATCAATTTGTTGTATACTCCATTTGTTTGTAACTGCAAGTGTGAGAATGCTTCTAACAGTAACAGGTTTTACAACAGGAGAAAATGTCTCAGCATATTCACTACCAGCCTGTTGAAGAAAACCCTTAGCAACTAAGCTGGCTTGTACTTATTGACAGAGCCATCTGAATTTTCTTTTACCCTGAACACCCATCTACAACCAATGGGCTTCTTAGAAGCAGGAAGAGACACAAATGTCCAAGTTTGATTCTTCAAAAGTGCCTGATACTCATCATTCATAGCCTGAAACCAGTGAGGAGAGGACAGGGCTTGATTAACAGATGTAGGTTCCATGGTGGTGAGGAGAAGGGTAGGGTGCAGTCTAGGTTTAACTATGCCATGTTTGGCCCTAGTGTGCATAGCATGAGTGTTAAGAGGATGAACTAAGGGCTGAGATTGAAGTGATACGAGGGAGGGGGGCAATTGGTGATGAGGAAGCAGATGAAGAGGGAGAAATAGTACTGAGTTCAGCTATGTCAGTGCTGGAAGAAATAGCACTAGCAGAATGAACAGGAGAAATAGGAGGAGATAGAGAGGAATTGGCAGTGGGAGTAATATTAGGAGAGGGAGATGGTGAGTTATTGGTAGAGAAATGTGGTTTAGCAGGAGGAGAGGGAGAAATGTTGATTTGGTGAAGAGGAGTGGGAGAGAAAGATGCAGATGAGGATAACCAGGAGTGAGAGGCAGTAGGTGCAGTTGGAGCTGACACAGAGGTGGGAAATAATTTCATGTATGGGAATCTAGATTCATGAAAGAGAACATCTTTAGACAAATAGATGTGACCATCAGAGGCAAGGCTACAATAGCCTTTGTGGGAGGTAGAATATCCTAAGAAAATGCATTCTTGATATCTAAAGGCTAGTTTGTAGGCATTGTAAGGGCGGAGGAAAGGGAAGCAGACACAGCCAAACACCCTAAGGAGAGAATAATCAGGATGTTTGTGCATGAGAATGAAGTATGGAGATTGGTTTTGGAGGGTGAGACTAGGCAGATGATTGATAAGATATGCAGCAGTGATAAAAGCATGATCCCAATATTTCAAAGGTAGATTGGACTGAGCAAGGAGAGATAAACCAATTTCAACAATATGGCGATGTTTTCTTTCAACAATGCCATTCTGGTGATGAGTATGGGGACAGGGGACAGGTGAAACGATGAGTAATACCAAGTTCAGTAAGATACTTGGTGAAGGGGTGAAATTCACCACCATTATCAGTTTGAACACTCTTGATTTTGAAGCCAAACTGAAGCTCAACCATGGATTTGAAGTGGACAAATTGTGTGAGAGTATCAGATTTGAGTTTGAGTGGAAAAACCCACACAAACCTGAAATGAGCATCAACACAAGTTAGAAAATAAGTGTAACCACTAGAGGATTGAATAGGAGCTGGTCCCCATAAATCACACACAACCAGCTCAAGAGGAATATGATATTCAGTTGTGGAAAGGGAAGATGGGAGTTTGTGAGATTTGCCTAGGCAACAGGTAGGGCATAGTTCATTAGGTGATTTTGAGAGTGTGGGAATGTCAGGTAAGGCATAGTTCATTAGGTGGTTTTGAGAGTGTGGGAATGTTACAGATTTTAAGCACTACTGCAAGAGCATGATGAGGATGCCCTAAGCGAGTGTGCCACAAATGATATTTGTTATTAGATATAGAGCATGTGACATTATAACATTGAGAAGGAATAGAAATATTGGTAGAAAAACGAGTAATGACAGAAGTAGCAGTTTTATTAAGAGAATCATTATTACATAAGGGAGTACAATTGCTTGTAGCAACAAAGTTTGATTTGCAATTATCATTAGAAAGGGAATGATAAGAAAAAGTAACAGGTGCTGAAGTTGATGGAGTGCAGTTTGACACAGACTTGGAAGAGGCAGGATTGACAAACTTGTAGAGACCATCAGCTCCAACTGTGCCACAAAGCAGGACTTCAGAGGAAGCCTGGGATTTGACAAGGCAAAACTGTGGATGAAACTCAAAGAAAACATTATTGTCTTGAGCTAATTTACTTACACTAATGAGATTTTTAGTGATGTGAGGAACAAGAAGTAAGTTGTGTAACGTGAGGGATGTGTTAGGTGAGGTGAAATCCATAGAACCTACATAGTTAATATACAAACCTTGTCCATTTCCCATGTACACTTGATCAGTTCCAGGCAGCGAAACAGTCAGTCAAGTTGGAAGGATCAGGAGTAACATGGTGAGAAGCTCCAGAATCAGGATACCACCATTGGTTGCTTGAAATTCGGAGCAGAATATCCAAAAGAAGGTGGATAAACAGGCCTAAACGACATCATTTGAGGATTGAAGGGAGATCTTGTACCTTGTAAAGAGTTGGAGTAACGATGATAGCATATGGAAGCATCGTGACCAGGCTTGGTACAGATTGGACAGTGAACACGAGCGGAACGACCCCCATGTCCAAATCGGCCACCAGTGCGACCAGAGCGTCCTCCTCGAGAAGAAAAACCATGGCTTTCAGCGTGTGCAGTGACATGGCTAGTTCTAGAGGGAAAGACAGGAGTTAAAGATCCTGAGGTATCAGAAGCAACTTGTGAAGATGGCGATGAAGCTTGAGTGAGATTTACAGAAATAGGCTCAGTGATTATAGCTTTCTTGTTCTTCTCAAGACGTGACTCATGAGCGAGAAGAAAGGACTCATGCTCATCAATGGAGCAGAGTTCATCTTTGCTGTTAACTGCAGCCGCAATGGAATCATACTCTTCTGGAAGAGCGTCGAGTACGATTTCAATGAGATTGCGAAGAGGAACAGGGTCTCCTACAGAGATGAGAGAATCATTGATCTCGCGAACACGGAGAATAAACTCTTCTATTGTGCGCGACCCTTTTGTGAGATTTCGAAGTTCAGAACGGAGCTGGCGAGCTTTGGTGGTAAGAAGAGTATTGAAATACAGGTGAATCGTAGATCACACTTGCCAGGAATAAGTGCAGTCAACAAGCTTCGTTAGAAGCGAGCCAGAAATGGTGGAAAGGAGCCAAGTGCAGATGAGTGCATCTTGTTGCTCCCATTCAAGATATTCAGAGTTAATGTCGTTAGATGCTGGATCTGAACCAGGAAGAAAGCGATGAGGAACAGAGGGTGAGGCGACAAACCTCTGAAGTTTGTGACCACGAATGACTCCATTGATTTGTTGCTTCCATTGTTTAAAGTTTCTGTCATCAAGCTTTACAGAAAGTTTGACGTGAGAGGATGGAAAGGTACCCTGAGGGTTGAACGGAAAAGGTGAGAGGATGGAAAGATTCTTTCCTTCACGCACACCATCAAATATATAGAATCTTCCCTTCATGCACACCATCAAATATATAGAATGATGTCCTCCATCTTTGCATCCCCTGTTTATTTATTTAACTAACATTCTCTTGCTTTCTATCTACATAATTGTTCCCAACTAATTTGCCCCTTTCTCCTACCCTGAACCCTAATTAACATGTCCAAACAAGTTTAGCAGTAGTCGTGTAGTAACTACAAGGTTCTTTTGCTATTCCAAAAATAAATACAAAATTAGCACCAGCAGTACTAAGTCTGCATGCTATAGATTTATTTTGGGCTGACATTTCTGATTTCATTTCACATGTTTCTTTTAATTTTATAGAAGTGCTTCAAACTAAATATGGAACAGTATATTGTGTATACCACATGAGGAAAAGTCCTATTCAATCTATCTAAGGAAACATATTAAGACCCACAAGGAAATAACAACAATTATCTATAGTTAACAGAGTTGTGTTATTATGCCCAATTTTTTTATTCCTTCCTATCTTGCTTTATCGCATGTGTGTGTGCATAAAAAATTCGCTTGAATCTCATCTTTCCTTTCTCTTTCATATAGGTCCTGAACGCACTGTTCAACTTATGCAAGATAAATAAGAGGAGACAGGAACAAGCAGCTGAAAATGGAATCATTCCCCATCTAATGCAATTCATCACATCGAATTCTCCCTTGAAACAATATGCATTGCCTCTGTTGTGCGACATGGCGCATGCATCTCGTAACTCAAGGGAGCAGTTAAGGGCTCATGGTGGTTTGGATGTCTATTTGAACCTTCTTGAGGATGAATTTTGGTCTGTGACTGCACTAGATTCAATTGCTGTTTGCTTAGCCCATGACAATGATAATAGGAAGGTTGAACAAGCATTGCTGAAGAAAGATGCAGTTCAGAAGCTGGTGAAGTTCTTCCAGTGCTGTCCAGAGCAGCATTTTGTACACATATTGGAGCCGTTCTTGAAAATCATCACGTATATATTCTAAATCCTTTCTCTTCACTTCTCCAATGAAGTATTTGGTTTTGTTTGTCCTTTAATTGCTTTTATTATTTGATAAACATGTTTCGCATTAACGGGTCATAAGCAAAATGTTGCACAAAAATCCCTTTTCCTACTATGAGGTTAATGAGTATAAGATAGACAAGTATTTCACTTTTTACAAGGAAAGAAATTACAAGTGAGGAGGATAGATGTTTTCCTAGGGGGGAACGCTCACAGAACTACAGTAGTGCATAGAGATCTTTGTTATGTGATATTTTATGCAGCCAAATACCATTTTCTATGTTCTTCTCCTAATGCTATAATTTTTACTTTCTTTTGTGCTGAATTTTTATTTAACGTCATCATATAATAACCATATTGCAGAAAATCTGCACGGATCAACACCACTTTGGCTGTTAATGGACTAACGCCATTACTCATTGCAAGGCTTGATCATCAAGATGCTATAGCCCGTCTTAATTTACTCAGGCTAATAAAGGTATGCATATATGATATTTGTTATAAAATTTTAACCAGGTTTTGCATTGTTTCTTTAGACTAATAAGTGTCAAAAAATGTCGGTAATCATACAAGTGAAAACTAGATGAACATACTCTGGTATAGGATTTTTGAAAGTTCAGAAAACTACTAAAGGTGATGTTCACTTGTGTGGCTTCACATACTGAAAAAAATTCAAAATTATATTCTTATCTTGTATAGTGCTTCAAATAGTACTACTGAAAAAAGTTCAAAATTATATCTGAACAAGTTTTTGCTCCAAAGTAAATATATGAACATACTATTTCTTAAAAATGTTGTGGCAGGCTGTTTATGAACATCATCCTCAGCCCAAGAAACTGATTGTGGAGAACGATCTACCTGAGAAACTTCAAAACTTAATAGGGGAACGCAGAGATGGCCAAGTGTTGGTCAAACAGATGGCAACTTCATTACTTAAAGCATTACATATAAACACTGTTTTGTAAATTAACTTGTAATGCTCCTTTACCTGTATGTAGTAGTAGTATATTTAACTCATTGGGGGAAAAGGTGTTTAGTTGTTGTATATAAGTCCCCCTTTATTTGGTTTGCTTATTTTACTGCATTTGGCTGAGTGAAAAAAATAGTATAGGCTGGTGAACATGTTTTTGACAGTTGGTTGGTATTTAAGCGTTGATTTCTTATGCTTCAATGGCCGTTTTTTTTGTATGGCCAAGCCAACTATGTATACTAGTTTGGATGCGAGATGGACAAAATATAAAGGTATTGCTTTAAGGAACTATTTATTTTATTCATTTGAGTTTTTTGTTTGTTTTCTTACAAAATGTTAACCTGAGTTCTTGATAAACTACCGAGTAAATGCATATTGTAATATTTGAATATCATGCACCATTAAAATTGTTTTATTGTTCCTCTCCATTTTAACTTATACAGTTCTGATTGTTTCAGATAGATTAAGCTATGAAATTAATTTTATATGTAAGAAAAATTATGAGGTAATTTATTAAACTTTCTATCAAAGAAATCAAAATCCGTATAGCAGGAGCCATTTTTCCCTCTTTATTCAAAATCATTTGAAACTCTGAGAAAATAACACAAAAGGTTAAGAAGCACTCTTTGCATGAGAATTAGTTAAAATCTTTCAATGTATGCTCATTCTCATTCAAACTATGTTAATTAATCACTTTCGGTTATTGATTATCACATTTGAAGAATATTCAATAAGTTTTTTTTATCATAATTTTTTATTATTATGATGCATGCAATTTCTTTCTAGTTTTTAATTAAACTACATTATATTCTACCTTATATCAATATTAAATCATTTTTGTTCAGTTTGCTTTGGTTTGAGTTGAAGACATTTGAGGGTTAGGGTTTATGCATGGTTTGAAGTTTGTTGCCAATTATATGGATATCAAAAGTCGTATGCCTCATATAGAGATCAAAATATGGATGCCTTATACGTAGATCGATGTATGAATTATATTAGTTATGTTTATGTTTCTTTAATTCATTATATTTTGAGCTATTTATTGAAAAAATTGTGATCTTAGTTTAGATTGGTGTGTTATGACAATATTTGTATTTTGGATTTGTATATAATATATTTTTGTGCATATATTTTACGTTTGGACTAGTGTGTAGCTTGAAATTATGTATGCTTCTATTTCACTGATTCAACTATCTAAATTAGGTTTTTTTTTTATAGCAACATAACTTATGAGTGTTTTTGTTTGATATGTTTACTTATATTGTCTACCTTATCTTGTTTGATTATAGAAAAATGATTGATAGACAATTAAGATAAATGTATGATCAATTGTCTCAACATCTTTTAGTGTGCAGGGAGAAAGTTAAATTTTTATGTGTAGTTGGATCATCGTACCAAGATCATGGATCTTCAGCACATGATGATGCACATGTTGCTGCTGTATATGTTTTTTAAACAATTTTTTATATTAAGAATCGTGTGGATATTTATTTTTGCAGCGTCACACTAAAGTGTATAAATTATGGTAGGAAGATATCAAAGTTTTCGTAACTAAATGAACAATGGTTTCGTGGTGTATTAGAAGCATTTGGACTAAAGGACTTTTGTCGGACAAGTTATGGTTACATTGACCATGGTCTTTGACATTTGTTGAGAGATGACACTCATAGACGTCATTATTTCATCATCCCATTAGTGAGATGAGTATTACTCTAGATGATGTATCATGCATCCTCCCTCTTATGATGATGTATCATTACTCTGGATAATGTATCATGCATTTGTTGGATCAGTCTTGAATTCATACATATGTAACACTAGACTTATTGGTGACACAATTAGGAGTTGCCCCTGAAAATCATGTTGGTGATGGTGCACATTGTTTGCCACTAAAAATCATGTTGGTGATGATGCACAGGTCATCTATCATAGACAATTTGGAGTGAAAACATTTTTTTGTTTTTGGTTTCCATTACCATATTTATGGACAAAAGTGTTATCTATGTCAAAATTTTTTATATTAACTATTTCATAAACTTGAGAGAATTCACGAGTATAACTAGAGGCATCTTGTTTGATGTGTTTGTACTCCAAGTTAGATGAAGCTAGTTAATAAAAGACGAGACAAATGACAAGAAACAATTGTTCATTCTAGGTAATTTACATACATGTTAATGATTAACTCCATATTACTTGTACTTTTATATTACTGATTTTCACCTGATCCATTTTTAGCCATGGATCATGTATCATTTTTCTGGTGTCATCAAGTGGCAGTATGTTAGAGACTACACCGAGAGTTACCACGTGTGTGCTCGATTATCCCACATAGACACAATCCAGCGATCAAACCCTACATGGTGAGCACCGACATACATGACCATTGGGGGAGACCTTTGGGTAATCTGGATGGATGATTTGCGGGTCTGGACATATGTACCCGCATTTTCCTGAGTGATTATTGGGACAATTTTTAGTATCCAAGAAGTATACCTAAGGACCTCACATTGGTTGCGCTTCCCACGATTCGTCATAGAGATATTGATGTGCAATTTACAAATTACCATGAGCATCAGTACCAGAGGATGTACATAGTGTGTCAGCTCATAGTCCATGAAGTATAATATACATTTACATCCAATAGTTTTACAGAGTTTTCCATTCTTATCTTAAACCATTGCTAACGGGAGAACCCCAAAAGTCATCTCATTAAGAGGATATTAGAGGAGGAACATATGAGGGTGGAGCATGTCGTCGTTATTATTGTAGAAGTTATCTTATGTAAAAGACAATTTAAGGAAGTCAGACCCCAATGGAAAACCTTACGGGCGATATTAGGATAGGTATGGGGCACACTTTAGTATAGAAGATAGAGGATTAACATGGGTGTGTGACATACCCAATAGTTTTATTTGAGTTGTATTTTATGTAAACATTTTTAATTGTAGTTTAAGAAGTATTTTATGCGACTTATGTATGACTGATGGTATAATATTTAAAGTTTTGTTGTGTTTAAAATGTGCCACAAATGTATGGTAATTATATTAATGTGATTATATGCTCATACCTAGTATGACAATTGTTATGTATACAAAACACATGCCACAAATGTATGGCAATTATATTACTGTGATTTTATGCTCAAACCTAATATACAATTTTTTATATACATTACTACTATCCTAGGGTAATACCAAATTTGTATGTATAATCTAGTAACGTTTCTGGTGTGTGTATGCAGATTGTAATACGGATACCCAAATCTTTTAATTTTCTTTAAAACTAGACAACTTAGTATTATCCCAAAGGTGTGTACGGATATTATAATCCGGACACAATCTGTTTTTCTAAATAGACAACGTAGTACTATCATAGGATTTTGTACGGAGATTGTAAGCCAGACACACCCTATGTTTAAAAATAGATAATGAAAAATTGTCCCAGGAGTGTGTATGGAGATTGTAATTCGAGCACACTCTATAATGAAAAATAGACAATGAAAAAATGTGTTAGAGGTGTATACGGAGATTGTAATCTGGACACACTATGTGTTGAAAATGAACAATGAAAAATTATCTCAGGGGTGTGCACAAAGATTGTAATCTGGACACACCATATGTTGAAAAATTGTCCCAAGTGTAATACGATAGACTTCGATCTAGAGGGGCGCTGAATAGATCACAAATTTTTGAAATAAACTTTTGGAAAAAACAGTTTTTTAAAGTTTGATGGCACATCGGAAAATGCCCGAATCGAATCGTCTAACCGAACCTACTATCGAAAGCTCGGACATACGTAAAGTTACACAATTGAATGATAATGAACACAAGTTGTTCAACAACGATTAAGCACAAACAATTAAACACAAAGGTACACGTAAAACGTATTTCCAATGATCAAAAACTAAGTAAAAGCACTAAAGGCAATTTATCGAACATCTTGTGTGCAATAAATAACGTTTGGAAATCCAACTTGTTTCGTTGATGTTAAAACCAACTACAATCAAAGTGATTATGATTATATCAACAAACCTTAATTCAAAATGCAATCAAATATTCGATTTCCAAACTAATTGATCAAAACAACAACAAATTCGATAATTTGCAAAAACAAAAATTAAAGAGACAGAGAGAGACACACACAAGAATTTGTTTAGGAGGTTCCCCAATCAGTCTCGCTATGGGTACGTCTGCCCTCAACTTGAATTCGAATTGAGATAGTTGAAATTAACCTTACTTTGCAAAAAGTGTATATACAAGAGATGAAGAACTCTAACCATACAAATCCTATGGTTTGTTGTTGATTTTACCACCTCCAAAATCCTTGATCAAAGGTTGATCAAGTCACCAACAGTGTTGCTTTAATCCACCAATTCTTGTTACTACCTTGTAAGACCTTTAGTCTCAAGGTTTTTTCTCGGTTAGATTAATCTCAAGAACACACTTGTTGAACCCAAGACTTACGAACACGATCCACCGTCTCATGCTACTCCCTTGCAAAGCACCACCTTGTCCCAATGCCTTTACTCGATCAGATCCGTATTTGCGTAATCTTGTCCAAAACCTTCAAATTCTCAAAGATCTTGAAGAAAAATCCTAACTTGGTTTTCTTATTTGAAACACTCAAAGAACTCAACCCAATATTCTCAGTATACCAATCTAATTGGATGTTATAAATTCCAATCTAGACGGTCACCCAATAAAAAAATGATTATGTGTAGTTTGATTGTGTGTTTGCATATAAAAGAGGTTGAAGATGATGAGTATCTTTGAAAATCTGGTTTCGTATAGGTTTTACACTAGAACCTTACTAGAAAAAGATACATGTATGAGTATTTATAAGTATGCAAGTTTGGAAGCAGGTGGAATGCAAATGGATAGAAGAAAAATGAAAATTTTGAAAGAGAGCTTTGTGTGTGTCGACCTATGGAAGCAATAGGTCGACCAACCAAGGCAATTAGGTCGACCTGTAAAGGTCTTGTATTGACCTAAGTTGGTCATCCTATGGACAGTGGCTACAAGCTTTATTATTGATGCGTGGGGGTCGACCTGAGCAATATGTGTGACGACCTATACTGAAGCAAAAGCTTCTATAGGTTGACCTACACATGTGTGTCTCGGCCTATCTTGTAGTGTCATCATAGAAACTTGTTTTTCAATGCATTTTCAACAAAAGACCTTCTTTTCAAATGCATGTATGATGTATGATCTTTTTCCAACCCATTTTAATGCTTCCTAATGCTATGATGCACATCTAAAATTAGAGGATATCATCCAATATACGTTAATGTTACACTATCCTAGTTTTCACATCATTCAAAATGCATATCTAACAGAAGGTAGCACTCACATACTCCCCATTTTTATGATGGCAAAACATGAGACGATGTGTTTTGCGACGTTTGTGTCTTCATGAAGACTCCCCCTGAATATATGTATCAAACTTCATCTTGTATACTTCTCTCTATTTGACAACATCAAAAAGAGGACAAGCACACCATGAGAAGTATCTTAATTCACATACAAACAAAAAAACTATACAGAGGCAATTTGCAAAGATAAGAACATCAACATGACAACACTCACAAGGAACGATATACATATTGAACAAAATTGCTTAAACATAAATACAAGCATATCAAGCAACAATAAAACATAATTGTCACATTTAATGCCAAATAACACAACATAAAACATGAAGGATACAACGTTATCAAAACTCTTGAGTTTGCTACAAAAGCGACAGGATTACGTGACATATGCCTTTGGTGCTCCCGAAATGTCGCACACGCATGTGCTCTAGCAAGGTGATGCAAATTCATCATCACTCAGACCAAAAGCAGAGATGTTATCATAAAAATAACACACAGAAAGAATTTTACCAACATTATAACATGTTCAACCATATTTCATGCAAGAATACATAATAAGCTAAGTACCCCAAGAGTATATTTCAAGCATATATATGGAATAACACATAATCACTATAAGCATATAACTGACATGCATCAATAGAAATTTTTGGAAGTGAATAATCATGAACTATTTCAAACATCAAAAATATCAGTTATTTGGAACACAAGCAACATGCAATAGTAAAAAGCTTACAAAAGAAGAGATAAATGGAACGATATTACCTCGCTCATGAATTGATGAAGGAAGCATTCTTAGATAATATAAATTCCAATGAAAGTTAGAGCAATAGTATATAAAGTGCATGCAACAATTCATATTTAGGCAATATTTGAGATATCAAATATCCCCAATTCCCTTTGAATGTTGAATAATGACTCGGTCGCAAGTGGTTTTGTAAAAATATCTGCAAGTTGATTTTTAGTATCAACATGCTCAAATACGACATCCCATTTTTCAACATGGTCATGTAAGAAGTGGTGATGAATCTCAATATGCTTAGTGCGAGAATGTAACACCGGTTTTTTTGTTAGATTAATAACATTAGTGTTGTCGCACATAATAGGAATACATTGAAATTTTATATCAAAATCAAGTAAATGTTGTTTAAGCCACAAAATTTGCTCACAACAACTACCAGCCGCAACATATTCCGCATTGGCGGTTGACAAAGCAACCAAAACTTGTTTCTTATGCCAACATATTAAGGCATTTGAAAACATGTGGCAAGTTCCACTAGTACTCTTCCTATCCGATTTGCAACCGTAAAAGGTGGAATTGGTGTAACCAACCAAGTTACAATCGCTTCCCTTAGAATACTAGAGCCCATATTGGAAGGCACCATGAAGATACCAAAGAATGCATTTTACAGCGTGAGATTCCTTAGGAGTCGATTGATAACGGGCGCACATACACACGCTAAACATGATATTTAGCCTAGATGCAGTAAGATATAGAAGAGAACCAATCATACCTCTATATTTCTTGACATCTACATACTTACCATTATCATTCCTTTCCAAGTTACAATTTATAGTCATAGGAGTATCAATAGACTTTGCATCTTCCATGCCTAATCTCTTTAGCAAGTCTTTGCAATATTTGGTTTGACATACAAATGTGCTTTCATTTAGTTGTTTGATTTGAAGACTAATAAAAAGTTCAACTAGCACATAATGTTCATTTCAAACTCTCCCTGCATAAGCTTACAAAACTTTTCTACAAGTTGCATGTTAGTGGATCCAAAAATAATATTGTCGACATAAAATTGAACTAGAAGAAGAATAAGCATTTAAAAATAACCATGTAAAATAAAGAACTTCCATACAAAGCTAAAACTAAAAAGATATTACCTCATCGTATGAATAACAGAGGATGCACATGCATTTCACAAAGAACTCTCAAAGGAAAGTTAGAATAAATGCAAAACGTGTCACAAACTCTTTAGACAACTATGATCTTACCACTTTTCTTTGTGTCAAAGTAGTTAAAGTGTGATTAATAATGTATCCAAGAATACTATTAATTTGATGATCATTAGAGATTCTCCAAGTCAAAAGAAGATTGTCAACTGCAGCTGAACTTTCAACCTTCCCCTTTTCACAATTATTATCTTCTTTTTTCTCACGTTCCACCACTTTAGGCTGATCAATTTCTTTTTTGGTTTCTTTGAGAATGTATTGTGAAGATATACCTATATTATGAAAATAAACTCTTATCCCAAAATTTCTATACTAAAACGTTAATAATAATTAACACACTTTTACCAATTAAAGAACACCAAATGTTAACCTTCATGGTAACACAATCTCCCTTGTTTGTCATATAGTCAACATAATAAGGACATGTCACCCTAATTACACCTTGAGCTTCCATAAGCGAGATCTCATACTCTCTTGATAGAGCCAAGACATTTTTCTTGCATGATCAATGAATAATGCTAGGTACCTAATCTTCATTGGGTCCTTGGGGTGAGTGAATATAAGTTTGCATTTGGGCAACCATTGAAAATCTCCTTTAGGAACAAAAGGTTTCCTAAATTTGTATTTTTCAATATTATGACCTTTCTTGCAACAATAGAGACAAGATAAGTTTTGATGAGATGTGCTTTTGCTATTAGACTCCTTTTTGACAAATTTATGCTTCTTATATGAATGGTTCAAAGACCTTTCAAACTTTGATGGATCAATAGAAAAATCATTCTTTGGTTGTAAGGTTTTGTATAATTTGACTTAAAGAACATTTATCTCTTTTTTCCAATCATGACAAGATTCACAAATAAACTTTGAAGGTTTTAGATCTTTATTCTTGTCACTTTTAATGTCTATCATAGATCTCTTAATAGCTTCTAACTTCCACTCGGATTCTAACACTTTAGTTTCTAAGTTTAAAAAGAATTTTTCATGTGAAGCTAACTTGTCAAAAGCTCTTAAGGCCTCTCTATGAAGATCTTCAAAGGCTTTTCTATAATTGAGAATAAGATAAATCATTAATAGGTTCAAGCTTAGAAATATTTACATTTTTCTTCTTCTTTCTATTTTCCATGAGGAAAATCCAAGCCGATTCAACGCTTGGAGTTGTGCTTTCATCCCTTGAGGAATCACTTGCACTCTCCCAAGCATCATAAGCTACTCTACACTTGCTAGATTTCTTATGACAACTCTTCTCTTTGTCTTTCTTACTTATAGGACACTTCGGTCTATAGTGACCAACTTCCCCATAATGATAGCAAGATCTTATAAGCTTACCTTTCCTATCCTCATCATCCCTTGAGAAGTTTGCTAGCCTTCTAAAGTTGATTAGATTCTTGTCGGAGTCTCTAACTTCATTTTTCCTTATATACCTATGATATCTTTTTATAAACAACCTCATATCCTCATCATAAGAGTTCTTATCATCTTCACTTTCACAATCACTTTGCTCATTATATAAAGACCTTGATCTTGAAGTATTTAGAGCAATGAACTTATTCTTTACTTCCTTGTATTTACCTTTCTCGTTCTTCACCTTCTTTCTGTACTCTTTTTCATGTTTTTCCAAGCAAGAGAGTTCTTGCTCATGCTCTTCCAATTTTCCAAACAAATATGTGAGATCAAGTACTTTAAGATCATTTGTCTCTTTGATAGCGGTGACCTTGGGTATCGATTCCCTGTTTAAGCATCTCAACACTTTGTTAGTAGCAATCTCATTGAAATAGGCTTACGTAACGCATTTAATCGATTAATAAGATGTGTGAACCATTTTCGTATGTTCACAATGGTTTCACCATGATTCATTCGAAATAGCTCAAACTCTTAATTTAATGTGTTGATCATAGCTTGTTTGACATCATTAGTACCCTCGTGAGAAATCTCTAATGCGCCCACATAGCCTTGGCGATCTCACAATGAGAAACACGATAATACTAATCAACACCTAAAGCGGATGTGAGAATATTTTTCGCTTTCCAATCATGTGACCACAATTTCCAATCATTAGCATCCTATTGTGCTTTCAGTTTAGGTAATGTAACACCTTCATCATTGGTCACAATTATTTCATTCAGACCATTTTTTATGGTGTCCCATATAACCTTGTCAAAGAAGTTGACATGTATACGCATAAAAGCTTTCCAACAGCAATAATTTTTGCCAGTGATAATTGGTGCTCAATTGTACGCTCCCTTAGGTTCAATAGTCATTCTTCTAAAAAAAATCTTAAGCACAAAATAAATTGGAGCTCGTGATACCACTTGCTAGACGATAGGCTTCGATCAAGAGGGATGAATAGATCACAAATTTGAAAAATAAACTTTTGGCCAAAATGGTTTTCTAAAGTTTTATGGCACAACGGAAACAGCCCAATCGAGTCGTCTAACCGAACCTACTATCGAAAAGCTCAAATATGTGTAGAGTTACACAATTGAATGATAATGAACATAAATTATTCAAAAATGATTACTCACAAACAATTAAATGCTAAGCTACATGTAGAGCTTATTTCCAAGTATCAAAAACCAAATAAAAGAACTACAGGAAATTTATCGAACACCTTGTATGCAATCAATGACGTTTGGAAATTCAACTTGTTTTTTTGATGTTAAAGTCAATCACAACCAAAGTGCTTATGATTATATCAACAAACCTTATTTCAAAAGGTAATAAAAAATTTGATTTCCAAACAAATTGATCAAAAAAACAAAATAGATAGATAGATAGACAAATAGATACACAGATAGACATATATATATATACATAGATAGACAGATAGATAGATAGATAGATAGATAGATAGATAGATAGATAGATAGATAGACAGACAAACATATAGATAGATAGATAGACAGAGAGACATACAGAGAGACAAACAGAGAGGCAAAGAGACAGAGACACAGATAGACAGACAGACAAATGAACAGACAGACAGATAGACAAATAGACAGATAAATAGAGAGACAGAGAGACAAACAGACATACAAACAGACAGATAGATAGATAAATAGATAGATAGATAAACAGACAGACAAACATACAGACAAACAGACAGACAGACAAATAGATAGATAGATAGATAGATAGATAGATAGATAGATAGATAGATAGATAGATAGATAGATAGATAGATTGATAGATAGATAGATAGATAGATAGATAGATAGATAGATAGATAGATAGATAGATAGATAGATAGATAGATAGATAGATAGATAGATAGATAGATAGATAGATAGATAGATAGATAGATAGATAGATAGATAGACAAATAGATAGACAGATAGATAGACAGATAGATAGATAGACAGATAGACA